>JAVIAB010000125.1:54583262-54615762 GCA_032433765.1 Megaustenia siamemsis | reverse complement strand
TCTTTAGGATACCATTGAAAGAGATTCAATCCTCTTAGTTCTTTAGGATACCATTGAAAGAGATTCAATCTTCTCAGTTCTTTAGGATACCATTGAAAGACAGTCAATCTTCTCAGTTCTTTAGGATACCATTGAAAGAGATTCAATCTTCTCAGTTCTTTAGGATACCATTGAAAGACAGTCAATCTTCTCAGTTCTTTAGGATACCATTGAAAGAGATTCAATCTTTTCAGTTCTTTAGGACACCATTGAAAGAGATTCAATCTTCTCAGTTCTTTAGGATACCATTGAAAGAGATTCAATCTTTTCAGTTCTTTAGGACACCATTGAAAGAGATTCAATCTTCTCAGTTCTTTAGGATACCATTGAAAGACAGTCAATCTTCTCAGTTCTTTAGGACACCATTGGAAGACAGTTAATCTTCTCAGTTCTTTAGGATACCATTGAAAGAGATTCAATCTTCTCAGTTCTTTAGGATACCATTGAAAGAGATTCAATCTTCTCAGTTCTTTAGGATACCATTGAAAGACAGTCAATCTTCTCAGTTCTTTAGGATACCATTGAAAGACAGTCAATCTTTTCAGTTCTTTAGGATACCATTGAAAGAGATTCAATCTTCTCAGTTCTTTAGGATACCATTGAAAGAGATTCAATCTTTTCAGTTCTTTAGGATACCATTGAAAGAGATTCAATCTTCTCAGTTCTTTAGGATACCATTGAAAGACAGTCAATCTTCTCAGTTCTTTAGGACACCATTGGAAGACAGTCAATCTTCTCAGTTCTTTAGGATACCATTGAAAGAGATTCAATCTTCTCAGTTCTTTAGGATACCATTGAAAGAGATTCAATCTTCTCAGTTTTTTAGGATACCATTGAAAGAGATTCAATCTTCTCAGTTCTTTAGGATACCATTGAAAGAGATTCAATCTTCTCAGTTCTTTATGATACCATTGAAAGAGATTCAATCTTCTCAGTTCTTTATGATACCATTGAAAGACAGTCAATCGTCTCAGTTCTTTAGGACACCATTGGAAGACAGTCAATCTTCTCAGTTCTTTAGGACACCATTGGAAGACAGTCAATCTTCTCAGTTCTTTGGGATACCATTGAAAGAGATTCAATCTTCTCAGTTCTTTAGGATACCATTGGAAGACAGTCAATCTTCTTAGTTCTTTAGGATACCATTGAAAGAGATTCAATCTTCTCAGTTCTTTAGGATACCATTGGAAGACAGTCAATCTTCTCAGTTCTTTAGGATACCATTTAAAGAGATTCAATCTTCTCAGTTCTTTAGGATACCATTGAAAGACAGTCAATCTTCTCTGTTCTTTAGGATACCATTGGAAGACAGTCAATCTTCTCAGATCTTTAGGATACCATTGAAAGACAGTCAATCTTCTCTGTTCTTTAGGATACCATTGGAAGACAGTCAATCTTCTCAGATCTTTAGGATACCATTGGAAGACAGTCAATCTTCTCAGATCTTTAGGATACCATTGAAAGACAGTCAATCTTCTCTGTTCTTTAGGATACCATTGGAAGACAGTCAATCTTCTCAGATCTTTAGGATACCAGTGAAAGACAGTCAATCTTCTCAGTTCTTTAGGATACCATTGGAAGACAGTCAATCTTCTCAGATCTTTAGGATACCATTTAAAGAGATTCAATCTTCTCAGTTCTTTAGGATACCATTGGAAGACAGTCAATCTTCTCAGTTCTTTAGGATACCATTGAAAGAGGGTCAGTCTTCTCTATTTCTCTCGGTCTTCAGTTATTATTATTTGGGACTCTGCAAAGTCGAGGATCATTCTTTGATATTATCCTCTTAGCTTTTCCCTTTTTCGCTACTTTCACAGTTCATTACTGCATGGTTTTCGCGAGAAGTATAATGTGTTCACCAAAACTAAATAACAAAATAAATTAATCTTCTTTCCTTTCTCATTTGCCTTTCAGCGTCGAGCGGAGATATAATTTGCGGTCTTTTGCTCTTCTGTTCGCTTCTGCTGCTGCTATGTTTCCTAGTGCTTCTAATATTCCACGGATCCATCTTTTTTTGTGGTCGGCTGTTGGGTCTGGTATTTTCGCAACGTTTAATGAAGGATCGTTGTGTTGTGTTTTGGTTACTCTGCCTTGTCACGTGGCCAAACAATTTTATCCGTTGTTTCTTTATATATTCTGTGGCGGGGCTATTCCTAGCTTTTTTTCTCAGTTCTTCATTTCTGATCTTATCTCTCAGACTGTTTCCTATCATTCTTCTGACACATTCCATCTTAATAGATGTTATTTTTATTATTGTTCTTGCATCTAGGGTCCAGGACTGGCATTGGTAGAAATAAATTAATGGCTACCAAAAATAAACCAAAGAAGAACGGGAAAAAAGTGGAGAGAAGAGGTAGACATTAAAGATAAAGGTAAAGTTAAAGACTTGATCGGCGTCGTATCACGTGAGTATTCACACATATGTGCTCGGTCACCTATCCAGAAGTGTTTGGAGACTTCTGGACAGTGTCATTTCAGGCATGGAAACTCACGATGCGAGGCGGCATTCCTCATCTTCTTAGAATACTTCACTGGTACCCATTTCTGTTAGCGGCTGGGTCGACTGCGGGGGTATCTTTTCCAACCACATCGGAATTAATGATAGTTAATGGATGTGTGTGTTTGTTGCATTTTGTTGTGCACGCTTGTATAACAAGGAAAACAACGACTAAGATGGTAGAGATGACGTGATGGTAGTATGTATGATAGTTGTGAAGATGTTTGTAGTTGTGGATATCGTGTTGATCATGATGGTGACAGCAGTGACATTACAGCAGTGACAATGATGATATAATTACAGCAGTGAGAATGATGATTACAGCAGTGATGATGATAATAACAGCAGTGACAATGATGATTACAGCAGTGACAATGATGATATAATTACTGCAGTGACAATGATGATGACAGTTGTGAAAATGATGATTACATCAGTGACAATGATGATTACAGCAGTGACAATGATGATTACAGCAGTGACAATGATGATGACAGCTGTGAAAATGATGATTACAGTAGTGACAATGATGATTACAGCAGTGACAATGATGATAATTACAGCAGTGACAATGATGATTACAGCAGTGACAATGATGATTACAGCAGTGACGATGATGATAATTACAGCAGTGACAATGATGATTACAGCAGTGATGATGACGAAGTAGTATAAGTGAAAGAAAAAATCAGGTATGGATAAAGTTTTACGTAAGTGAACCATAACACAATCAAACGACGTTTCGGTTCAATAGGCCTTGAACGGGAACAATGGGCTGCGCACACACTCACTGAGAGAAAGAGAGAGAGAGAGAGAGATGTAAGCAAATTTAACACCACTGTAGCCTCTGTCAGTCACAGCTGACTATGGATTCTTCAGTGCCCCTATAAATGTTATTTTTATCCTTTTCTTTCGCCGTTTTTTTCTTTTCTTTCGCAGTGTATTCTCTTTTTCTATGAATCTGTCTGCGTTTTGTTTGAGTTGTAGTTTTATAGTGTGTTTCCAAAGATTGCGGTCTGCAGCTATTTCCTACCAGGCTGCAGAGTTTATGTTCAGAGTGTTCCTGTCACGTTTACACACGTCTACAACTTGAATTTTTGTGCGCCCCCTAGTTCTTTTGTCATCTGCTAATTGTCCTTAGAGTATATCTTTTGGTGTGCGGCCATCTTTCACAAGATGTACGTGGCCAAGCCAGCGTAACCTACCTTGTTTGAGCAGTGTGTAGATATTTGGGAGGCCTGTGCGAATCATGGCCTCCACGTTTGTCACTTTATCCTTCCAGGTGATACCAAGAACACGGCGCAGACATCGCATATGGAATGCGTTTAGCCTTCTCTCCGGCTTCGCATAAGTTGTCAAAGAATTGGCTTTCAGGAGGTTACTGATGATGCAGGAATTGTAAACTGCAGACTTTATTTTAATTGTCAATTTGTTGTTTTCCAAAACACGCATAGTAAGACGGGCGAATGTGATAACAAAACTTAACACCACATTGTAAAATAATATCTAAAAAAAAGATTATAATATTAAAATGAGTGAAAAGGAAACTTCTCTGCGATGCTTGTGGCCGGGTCAGGAGGGAAATAAGCTATGCTATGAGTGACTAGGCTAACACGTTGGTCGGAAACCAAGAGGTCACGACGGAAATGCCTGGCTGGGCGCAAACGTGAGTCGCAGACCATGTGATCACGAGATGAAGTGAGCCTAGCTAAGAGTTACTGGACGAACACGTAAGTAGTATAAGTAAGATATTGATCGTTTGGGGAGCCGCGATAGCTCAGTGGTTAGTGAACTGGACTACAAAGGACAAGAGGTAGGGTTCGATCCCAACCTACGGCTTCCGGTTCACCCAGCCTTAAATGGGTACCGGATTTTTTTCAGTGGAAGTAAAGCGGCACGGGCTACCGTGTACTGGGTACTACCGACTACATTACCCCAAAAATCATGTGCCGACGGTCTGTAAAATTTATGGTCACTAGCACCATATTCCCTATACGCCACTTGGCGTGACGGGGGTACTTTACTTCTTTTTTTTTATTGATCGTTTTAATTATGGTGTGTTATTTATAATGCTGTTGATACTGGTAATGATGGTGATATGGATGATACTGCTGATGATGGTGATATTGATGATACTAGGTTAATTATGAATCACTGGAGTCTGTAGAAATGTGGTTTTACAGAAGAATGTTGAGAATATGGACAGCTAAGAAGAGTAATGAAAGCGTTCTGAAAGAGGCCAAAGCAAAAAGAGAGCTAATTTCCAATATTAGGAAGAAACAATCATCATTTTTTGGCCATGTAATGAGAAGAGAACAACTGGAATATATTGTAACAACTGGAAAAATTGAGGGACGAAGAGATAGAGGGAAGCAAAGAGAGAAAATACCAGGCAGCTTAAGAGAATGGCTTGGCAGAAGGTCAACAACAGAAATGATAAAGAACTGTCGAGATCGAAAGTTGTGGAGAGACATGATCACCTACGCCAGTAGGCCCGGTACTTGATGATGATGATGATGATGTTAATTATGATGTGAAGATGCTGGCGATGTTGGGAGTACTTGAAATGATGGTGAAACTTAAGTCGTTGGTTGTAATAATAGTGTTTGATGGTATTGGCGATGGTGATGGCATTGATAATGCTAGTGGTAGTGGTATTAATGAGATTGGTGATTGAGTTATTTGCATGTCATCATCATTGCACTCCGAGAATGTCAATAGGTGCTCAGATCCCCTCCTCAGCAAGTCCTGCAGTGTCCAGCGACTGACGACTCCAGTTCTGTATTGGTTGATAATTCTTCTTACATGCCCATTATGTTTTTTATTTCTGGCAGTGTCCATCTTATCTCCCTTTCCTTTCATCCGAAGATTGGATGAGATTGATGGTGTTGATGTTAGTTATGATATGATGGTAACTGTGATGATGGTTGTAATAGTGAAATTGATGGTACTTGTGATGTTGATGGTTCTGGTAGTGTTGACGGAAATGGCAATGTTGGTGATATCCGTATTTGATGATGGTACTAGTGATACTGATGGTATTTGTGATGATTATTGTAAATGCTGAGAGAAATGATGATGGTGATTGCAGTGATATATGTGTAGTGATGATACCATGTTATTAGGGATGTTTGTGGTATTACGGCACTGGCATTATGATGTTAACGATACGATGTTGTTGTTATTATTATGGAAGGTCCCGGTGTCACTGCAAACGAATTAAAATCCATCCGAAATCATCATCCATCCGGAATAATCCGAATTACTAACACATCTCCCAAACAAAGAAAGGTAGCTGTAGACCCCATCATAACAGTCTCAGCACATGCCAAAAGACTTAAGGCGAAACCGCACAGAAAGTGAACACAGCCAACTGTTCCCTGTCATAATATATCATCATCGTAATGTTGTACGATGACGGTACTGGTGATGTCGATGACATTGATGATACAACGGTAGTGGGCGTGTTGATGGTAAAAGTGAGGGATAATGGCACTGGCTAAAATGGTAGTACCGATGATGGCGAAGGTACAGATAACGGATATGATGAAACAGGTAATGATGGTGGTACTGATGATGATGATGATGATGATGGTGATGATGATGATGATGATGAGAATACAGGTTGAAAAAGGTGACAGTGGTTATGTGTATGGCATTGTTAATGATGATTGTGTTGGTAGTGGTGATTATTGTTTAGTGTTGCAGTTAATATTAATGATGCTCCTGTTATTGATGGTAATGATGACAATGTCAATGAAAGCACTAAGTGACGACACTGCTAAATAAGAAAACCGTTACAACAGACACTTACTGTCCAGGGACTGGCAAAATACTTGGGGGCGTAGCTCAAAACAGCCTCAGCATCCGCAGCTTTATTGGTCTTCAGCAAAGTGGTTGAAGCAGGCACTATAAACTGGGTATTTGCATTGTCGTTAAGGGTGAAGGTCAACGGACCTTTCTCTGGGTCAGAGCAGACAGTTTTGAAGTCAAAGACGGTTGTACCAATCTTGACACCCTCGACTATTGACGTAGACACGTACGTTTTGGTGCACACCGGAGGCTTATTCTGTGCGCCTAGAAAACAAGAGGAATATACACTTAAATAAAATATGGTCGACTTGGAAGGGAGACAGACTAATAGACAAGTAAATAAAACATAATAGGAGTATATGCGAACGAGTAAAATAAAGGGGATGATTGAAAATTGAGCACACTTTGAGAACACGCTTTGGCACTACGGTAGAACTAAGAGACAAACGCACAGACATACAACAAAGTAGAGTTAGCAACAAGTAAGGAACATATTTGTTAGCAGAAGAATTACCTTGAAAGAAAACTTGAGAAGAAATACACAGGGAGTTAACTGGAACAAATAAAGTCTTAAATTTGTACTGAGGACATTATTCATTTCCCTTTATATTATGGTGTGTCAACCCTAAGTTAAGCTCCTGCTGGAACGGTGATCGTTCTCAAGTTATCTACAAGACTATGAAGAGAAGATATGATGCTTAATGAAATATATTTCTATAATATGAAATAATGTAAACGCTACAAATGTATATTAATAATAAGATAAAGTCCCTATGATTGTAAAATATGGTCATTCAAAAAAAATAATAAATACAATTATCTATCTATCTATCTATCTATCTATCTATCTATCTATCTATCTATCTATCTATCTATCTATCTATCTATCTATCTATCTATCTATCTATCTATCTATCTATCTATCTATCTATCTATCTATCTATCTATCTATCTATCTATCTATCTATCTATCTATCTATCTATCTATCTATCTATCTATCTATCTATCTATCTATCTATCTATCTATCTATCTATCTATCTATTGACCTTTCGAGCCGTAACCGGCCCATAGGGCGTAGACCAAGATACACCTTCTCCTATATGAATTTTTGTTCTAGCAGTTTTCTTTTAAAGATATTTTATCAAATCTCGCCATCTGTCTCTGTTCTGTGCAAGCAGTTCTATCTCATTGAGGGAGCCGATTCCTGCTGCTCTTGCCTCTCTCATCAATGTTCTTCTCAGTGTCTCCCTGGGTCTTCCTCTTTTTCTTTTACCTGTTGTTTCCCATATGAGGGCTTGCTTTGCTATTCGATTATTATCTCTTCTCATCACATGTCCAACGTATGACCATCGTCTTTTCTTTATTACTGAAGATATTAGTGGTTGATTGGCGATTTCTCTAATTTCCTCGTTTGTTTTGAATTCGTTCCATTCTATACCAAGTATTTTCCTTAGACATTTATATAATACAATTATGGTGATTTTAAAAAAGAGTATAGCATTGAAAGCGCAAAGCAATGACAGAAAGAAGAAGTTGAAAATGCGTAATGAAAAATGGCTATAAGATGATTATAACAAGTGTGATATAACGACGAAAACAACTACAATGTTAACGATAGTAATGGTTGTGTTAGTGGTGATGAAAATGCTGATGACAGAAATACCTATAAGATGACGAAGATTGTGACAGTGGCCTTACTTTCTAGAAATAGAAATTTAAAAAACCAGATGCTCATCTCTTTCAGCGTTCGCCCGATTCATCGTCTGTTATCAATGGACGTTAAGTGGACGTTGGTGCGCTGTGTTTTAGCTGCAGCAGAACTGTGATAAACAGCGCCGTATATTTTAGAGCAGTGATCTCTGCAATGTGTGCCACTTTGGCACGCAAGGTTTCTGTTATTGAGATTGTGGCTCTGCCCTGTGTGCCGTCTTCGGCTCGAAAGGACAATAGATAGATAGATAGTGTGATATTTGCGCCTTTTGTCCTAATACATCCGATTTCAGTACGACATTTTTGAGCACAGAGTTTGCCTTGTCTGTTTCATCCCTACTTGCTTGGCCAGACCGCAGCCAACTATAGGCTTATTAAACCTACGGGCGGGCACACAATTCTCGGAAAACCTCCAACTAGCGTGACGTTTTCAGCCTTCCGAGAAAGGCGGTTATGGGTAGAGTGACCTCAGCCGTCTATAGCTTCTATAGCTGATAACGTCACGCTAGTGACAGGTTTCCGGTTTTATTTTCTACTCGCGGACCTTTGTAAATCCATAGATGGCTATCGTCAAACATACTGTTTTGTAAGTTCCCAGAGACACCACTAATTGATACAAGCAGCGAAAATTATTGAGAAATTATTTCACACATTCAAAGATACCCAATAGCACCTGTGCTATTGCTGTTTGTACCGACAAAACAGCACATCAACGCCCGTTTAACGTTCTTTAAATGGCAAACAATGAGTAGTAGGTGAGCGAATATAGAATAATTAATGGATGAATGTACAACGATTACATACAATGATTTTCTACCATACAAAGTACTGTCTTTTTCGTAATGTTATTACTTTTTTCTGCAAATCAATCTTTGAATCACCAGTCCCCTTAGGAAAGAGCTCTATATTACCGCCATCGACCATTTTCACAGTACGTCCCTTCTTAATGTAATCGAAGTCCCGTTAAATCCCGTGAAAGCGTGTAGCACAATGTGTTTAAAGCTATTGACTGAAGTGCGTGCTTATGCATTGGATGTGACATGTTAAGGCTCTATGGAGCTATTTATTACACAGAGCAACCTTTACTTGCCAAGGTTCTACTAAAAATATATAGTTTACGGTATTATCCTAAATCTAATGTCAGCTTAAAGTTAACTGAGAAACTTGGAATAAAGAGCGCATATCCAGTGCAATAACCACGTAGTGTACATGTCGGTTTTTAACTTGTTTCCCCCATTCTACATGAATAATCTTTGACGCAACACCTATCAAAAATAGGATCTGCGTACATCTGAATGAGAAACGACTGGTCGAACCTACCCGATCACCGACTAACCTAATTTTATAGATATTCCTATTGCTCTATTATTGATATTACTTACAATCAATGTGAATTTGAAAATATTGAAGATCTCAGAAAAGAGAAAGTCTACGTTTGCATAAATTGTGCTTTATTTTAAATCTATTTAAAATGGTAAAATGTAAGCATAAAAAAGAGGACAGAGCCTCAATAGCAAAAAAAAATAATAGAAGTAATTGTAGCAACAAAGAAAAAGACATCACTGCAAAGCACAATAAAGAGAAGTGTAACAATAATAAAACAGGTAAATGAATTTAAATATCTGGGAACATTGTTAACGTCAGATGGTTGATGTATAACAAAGGTAAGATGCAGAATAGCTCAGGCAAAAGCAACATTCCAAAAAATGAGGAAGATACTGTGCAATCCATTTTTGACAATGGAAACAAGTAAAAGAGTTCTTCAGTGCTATGCAGAACCAGTCTATGGATGTGAATCATGGACAATAGGACATCAGATAAGAAAACACTGGAGGCTGTAGAAATGTGGTTTTACAGAAGAATGTTGAGAACAGCTAAGAAGAGCAACGGAAACGTTCTGAAAGAGGCCAAAGCAAAAAGAGGGGTAATGTCCAATATTAGGAAGAAACAATCAACATTTTGGCCATGTAATGAAAAGAGAACCTCTGAAATATATTGTGTTACTGGGAAAGTTAAGGGACCAGGAGATGGAGGGAATAAAGAGAAAATATATTAGACAGCTTAAAAGAATGGATTGGTAGGTCAACAAGAAAAATGATAAGTAACTGTCGAGACCGAAAGCTGTGCAGAGACATGAACACCTACGCAAGCAAACATGGTACTTGATGATGATGATGATGATGATGATGATGATGATGATGATTTAAAATGTAATAACAGAAGAATAAAAATGGCAAAAAGTAATTATAACAACACAAGCAATCATCAAAGGAAAAACAGAACGAAAACTGCGAATAGTAAAATGTTATATCTACTCAACATTTATGTATAGTACAGGAGCATGGTCTCGAGCTACTCTCGAGTACTCGAGGGATGGTCAATTCTGACCTATGGAAGCGAATCATGGACAGTAGACAAACAAATGAAAAGACGATTAGAGGCCACAGAGATAGGATTTCTCAGAAGAATGTTGAAAGTTCCCTGGACAGTTAAAAAAAGACCAATGAGGAAGTTCTCAAAGAGGTCAACACAAAAAGGGAACTCCTAAAAAACATCAGAAAGAAACAATCAATATTTTTCGGGCACATCATGAGAAGAGGAAAGTTGGAATACTTGGTTACAACTGGCAAAATAAAAGGAAAGAGATATCGCGGGCGACAAAGAGAGAAAATACTAGATAGCTTAGTGTTATGGCATGGAAAACAGTCAACAACAGAACTGATACGATGCACTGTAGATAGAAGATTGTGGAAGGGCATGCCTGCGACAAACGGTTGGGCACATGATGATGATGATGATGATGATGATGAGGAGGAGGAGGAACATGGACATTAAATAAGAAAACAAGACAGAAAATCTAAGCCTTTGTGGATTTATAAAAGAATTGGGGGGGGGGGGTGGGGAGAGAGAGAGGATTAGGGTTAAAGGAAAAGAAGATAAACACTGAATTTCTGAATCTGCTGAAAATGAAAAAAAAGTACTTAAACACAAATTGAAAAAAAAAAAAATAAAAACACAAATAGAATAAAGACAACATAAATTAATGAAACATTTGAAGCGTCACAGTAGGTCTTCGTGGGATGAAAGATACAAGGTAGACGATACAAAGGCAGATCAAACTTAAAGTGAACGGATAACATCAAAATATGGACAAATGAATCTACAACATCAACTATCAAGACAAGAGAGAGAGAGAGAGAGAGAGAGAGAGAGAGAGAGAGAGAGTAAATAAAAATGCATCATGGCCAACCCTCTATGTAGAGACGACACCCAATGAATAAATGAATTTAAAATGTAAGCACACTATGATTTATCAAAGATGATTGATAGATGTATGTCTAAGATGTTCGCTTACACTGGGTTGTTTTCATTGTTAGCACTCAAGCGGTGTTCGTTAACTCTTCAACACCAGACCAATGCTCTTAACGATTAAAAATAGTATAACTATTATGACGCCCATTAACTCTATCTTTTCCCCCATTTTTGCATAGTAACCTCTCTTTCATTTGACTTAGTTAATGACACAAATTTCGTAATAAATAAAACTTCTATAGACGTTTAAACTTGGTGACAGTAACAAACATGTCAAGGTCTGTATGAGCATATGGAAATATAGCTAGTACCGACGGTACATTTAATGCTGTTTGTGTCTCATCAGGTCGCCATACTTTTATGGTTGGTTGGTTACGTTCGCCCGATGACTAAAGTATTCTAGACTATTCGTAGACTGTAGACTTCCTCTTCGTCATCCGCCCTTAAAAGGACGTTAAGTGGACGTATCTGCGTTGTGTTGTAGTTTGCAGTGTAACACTGTGATATTTGCTCCTTTTGGCCCAACACATCCGACTTCAGCACGACATTTTTGAGTACCGGGTTGTCTTCCCTCTTCGACCCCTGCTCGCTTGGCCAGACTAGAGAGGTTAGTCTGTTACTGGAGGCACCGCGGAGAGGTGGAGCAGGGTCTGGGTGGTTTTAGTTCACTGATCCTGGCGCAAGCCATCAGCTATGAGTCGCTTGTATAGATATACTTGTATAGATAATGTCCCTCATTGTTGGTAGCTGACTGTGATAGCACTAGATAGTGATTTCTACTTCAGATTAATTCTTTTGTAACCAACAAAATGCTTCCGGGAGCTGACGAGTTCAAAATGCCTTCTCCTGCACGTTCTGTTGACGAACTCGCCAACATCGGTGAAGGTCACTATTGTGTTATAAATGTAAGAGTCAACAACTATCTGCTAGGCCGTCGCTAAATGGTGACTGCTAAATGTACAACATTTAGCATTTTGATCCTTAAAGAAACGCTACATACTCTTGGAAATAAATAATGATAAAACGGTTTGTTCTGAGTTAAACAGGTATCCTGTCTATTTACTAACAGTTTAGTTTAGTTTAGATTAGTTTAGTTTAGTTCAGTCGAAAGATCATCTTCATCCCACAACGGACAACTCCATATCGCTCAGGTCCCCTCCTCAACATGTTCCCCGGCTTGAAGTCGACCACCTCACACTAGCGAAAGCACTGAAGATGGCTTCAGTTTAGATGCACGAACTTCGTAGCATCGGCGAAGATCTTCACCTCAACTTCCTTAACCTTAGTCTTCTTTGTATCGACAAACTTTGCTGCTAACAGTAGTTCTATTCTTCTCCCCGTGACCGTCGTCTGGGCCCCGGTAACCACATGGTATTGCTTACAGTGGTTCTATTCTTCTCCCCGTGACCGTCGTCTGGGCCCCGGTAACCACATGGTATTGCTTACAGTGGTTCTATTCTTCTCCCCGTGACCGTCGTCTGGGCCCCGATAACCACATGGTATTGCTTACAGTGGTTCTATTCTTCTCCCCGTGACCGTCGTCTGGGCCCCGGTAACCACATGGTATTGCTTACAGTGGTTCTATTCTTCTCCCCGTGACCCTCGTCTGGGCCCCGGTAACCACATGGTATTGCTTACAGTGGTTTTAGTCAAAAATGTTACCTTCTTCAACAAAGCAAATCTCGATACAAAAGAATCCTTTTGTAGGTAATTGTGAGTCATACTTTGCCACTATTTTAAAGCCAAATTTCTTCATTTGTTCAACGTCTCGTGTCCACTTTTATAAAGGATTCCAAAACATTTTCATTTGGATTTAAATCGGGACTGTTGCTAGACCACTTAGTGGTACTGTCACATTCTTCTCTTGCAGGCAATACTTTTTGTGATACGAGCTGTAAACATTGGTTCGCTGCCATGGTGAAGTGTTCACCCATCCGGGTTATGACCTGTATAAATGGCAGTAGTGTCCCTATAGCATGTCGATGTATCGTTATCTGCATTCCAGTGATAAATAAGGTGATTCTTCTATCTGACACCTCTCTTAAAGATGAAATATCTGGGTTTGTTTCTGTCTCTGGTATACAGTCGTAACAGTCTTTTGTACAAATATTTATATAAGTAGGATACGACCAAACAAAAAATTCATTTGAAAAAAATTCATATTGTCCAACGACAAACTTAGAGGTTCGCTTATCAGTTGAAGTGCATCTCTTTGTGTAGATCTCGGTTGATGGTAGTACTAGATGCTGCTGGGCTTTCCCTCTCGATCTTGAACTGCTGTATGTTTTCTAGACTCTTCATTGGCTTAGCCAGAACGATTTGGGTGAGAGGCAAATGGTCCTTTATGTCCAAAAGATAGACCTCTCACTACATTCTTTTCTCTCGATTCCGTTTCCTGCCTTTTTATCTACACACAACTATGTAGAAAATTTGCCCAGGAACGTTCAAGGTTTCAGAAATGTTGAAGCATGTTTGATGTCCGTCATCCCAAAGCTATTAAATTCGCGTGACATCCGCTTTTACATCATATCCAATTCTAGCTACCAACATAAGAAATCGTCGTCTACTCCATTGTGAGACTTTACCGTATATTTTTGTGTTTCTGAAAGTGTTGTTTTTTTAAACTTAAGTGGATCCCAAATTTGGAGCAGAACAACTATTCATTAAAAAAAATATTTGCACAATCAGCTCGGCTGTAAAAGTGCAAAACTGAACAAAATACTTAGTGTCCGTGTGTATTTTACCGATGTATACCTGTATGTATATATGTATTTATGTGTGTGTATATGGGTGTACATGTGTGTATATGTGTGTGCATGTATGTACAATGTGACCTTCATTTTCGTGTAGGCTTCTATTCTCGTATAGCATGGAATTTGGAATACAACTTTTTGTAGTTTACAGCAGTCTCGTGGCTGTTGCACTGGGGATGCGGCCTTTTTTTTTTTTTACTCCAGCCTTTCAGTCCCCTCGGCAGATCCCAGAAATGGGATAAAAGATTCAATCATTTTTCTCAGTAAAATTCAATACGGTGGTCACACGAAGCCCCGGATTTTGGGAAGAATATGGTTTAACTCGACTGTTCCACAAAGTTGTACACAGGTTGTATGTCATCCAGGACACTTTTAGGTTTTTGAGAAAGAGCCTGAAGAGGAATCTTTAGCGATAGATGATGATAATGTGTCACTGGGAGAGTTCATGGTTTTCATCGTGGTCAGTTGGGATATGGAAGGATTGGTGAAGGGGCACAAGAATGGGTTGACCACTGTAGAGCTCGATGAGCTGCACGGGAGAAGCAAGAGGTGGTTGAGAAACACTCTACACAGGAGGTGGTTGAGAAACACTCTACACAGGAGATGGTTAAGAAACACTCTACACAGGAGGTGGTTGAGAAACACTCTACACAGGAGGTGGTTGAGAAACACGCTACACAGGAGGTGCTTGAGAAACACTCTACACAGGAGGTGGTTGAGAAACACTCTACACAGGAGGTGGTTGAGAAACACTCTACACAGGAGGTGGTTGAGAAACACTCTACAAAAGAGGTGGTTGAGAAACACTCGACACAGGAGGTGGTTGAGAAACACTCTACACAAGAGGTGGTTGAGAAACACTCTACACAGGAGATGGTTGAGAAACACTCTACACAGGAGGTGGTTGAGAAACACTCTACACAGGAGGTGGTTGAGAAACACTCTACACAGGAGGTGGTTGAGAAACACTCTACACAGGAGATGGTTGAGAAACACTCTACACAGAAGTTGGAGAAAATCGGTATGGGCAGAATACACTCAAAATAAATGATAGATCATCGTTACCACTGGAAGGAGAGCTTGGTTGATAATGGCTTCCTAGTATTGTGGTTAGTTTATGTTGCGGGTAGTTCATGTTGTGGTTAGTTTATGTTGTGGTTAGTTTATGTTGTGATTAGTTCATGTTGTGGTTAGTTTATGTTGTGGTTAGTTTATGTTGTGGTTAGTTTATGTTGTGGTTAGTTTATGTTGTGGTTAGTTCATGTTGTGGTTAGTTTATGTTGTGGTTAGTTTATGTTGTGATTAGTTCATGTTGTGGTTAGTTTATGTTGTGATTAGTTCATGTTGTGATTAGTTCATGTTGTGGTTAGTTTATGTTGTGATTAGTTCATGCTGTAATCAGTTCATGTTGTGATCAGTTCATGTTGTGATCAGTTCATGTTATGGTCAGTTCATGTTGTGGTCAGTTCATGTTATGGTCAGTTCATGTTGTGATCAGTTCATGTTGTGGTCAGTTCATGTTGTGATCAGTTCATGTTGTGATCAGTTCATGTTGTGATGAGCTCATGTTGTGGTCAGTTCATGTTGTGGTCAGTTCATTTTGTGATGAGTTCATGTTGTGATCAGTTCATGTTGTGATGAGTTCATGTTGTGATGAGTTCATGTTGTGGTCAGTTCATGTTGTGATCAGTTCATGTTATGGTCAGTTCATGTTGTGGTCAGTTCATGTTGTGATCAGTTCATTTTGTGATCAGTTCATGTTGTGGTCAGTTCATGTTGTGATCAGTTCATGTTGCGATGAGTTCATGTTGTGGTCAGTTCATGTTGTGATCAGTTCATGTTGTGGTCAGTTCATGTTGTGATCAGTTCATGTTGCGATGAGTTCATCTTGTGGTCAGTTCATGTTGTGATCTTTTCATGTTGTGGTCAGTTCATATTGTGATCAGTTCATGTTGTGGTCAGTTCATGTTGTGGTCAGTTCATGTTGTGATCTGTTCATGTTCTGATCAGTTCATGTTGTAATCAGTTCTTGTTGTGGTCAGTTCTTGTTGTGGTCAGTTCATGTTGTGGTCAGTTCATGTAGTGGTCTGTTCTTGTTGTGGTCAGTTCTTGTTGTGATCAGTTCATGTTGTGGTCAGTTCTTGTTGTTGTCAGTTCATGCTGTGATCTGTTCATGTTCTGATCAGTTCATGTTGTGATCAGTTCATGTTGTGATCAGTTCATGTTGTGGTCAGTTCTTGTTGTGATCAGTTCATGTTGTGATCAGTTCATGTTGTGATCAGTTCATGTTGTGGTCAGTTCATGTTGTGATCAGTTCATGTTGTGATCAGTTCATGTTGTGGTCAGTTCTTGTTGTGGTCAGTTCATGTTGAGATCAATGCATTCAATAAAAACGACGTTAATCACTTCGTACAAAAAAAAATGTTAATCATCAGAAATAAGCATATAGAAGAACAGATTGTATACAATTTTAAGAACCGAATATTCTTAAATCAGAAGTATAATGGGCTTTGAAGCAGAATAAAAAGAACAAAGCAGTTGGTATAGATGGAATAACAACAGAAATGCTACTAGCCTGTAATGAAACAGCTATAGATTGGCTTACTATAATATTCAATATGGCGTGGGAAGAAAGAAAAGTCCCAGACGACTGGCAAAAAGCTATCATTGTCCCATTTTGGAAGAATAAAGGAAGCAAAAGGGAGTGTGAAATGTACAGAGGAATATCCCTATTGAGCCAAGTTGGTAAAATGTTTGCTAAAATATTGGAGAGGAGAGTAAGATACATAATAGAACCTCAATTAAGTAATAATCAATTCGGATTCAGAAAAGGCAAAAGCTGTACTGATGGTATATTTACATTGAGACAACTATGTGAAAAAAACAACAGAATATGACAGAAGCCTAAATATAGTGTTTATAGATCAGGAAAAAGCTTTTGATCGTGTGGACAGGAACAAACTTTGGCAAACTTTAGAAACATACGGGGTAGCAGGACAACTACTAGATAATATAATGGCATTATATAAAAACAGTCAAAGTGCCGTCAGAACATCGGAAGGTCTGTCAGAATGGTTTCAGGTTACAACAGGTGTATGACAAGGATGTGTCCTCTCACCACTCCTCTTCATCATATATATGGACAAAATAAATCAGGAAACAACCAACAATAAGGAAAATCAAATAATAACATAGAGGTAGAAAGTTCCAATATCAACGAGCTACTCTTCGCAGATGACAAATGCCTAATATATGAGGACGAAAACCTGCTACAACAGCATTTAACATCTCTAGATAAAAGCTGCACAAACTACAGTATGAAAATTAACACAGCAAAAACAGAGGCTATGAGAATAAGCAAATTAAAACACCCATTAAACATTAAGATCAAAGATAAAGAAATAAAACAAAGCAGAGGAATTCAAGTATATGGGCACAATGTTCGCAGAAGATGGAAAACTAGACAGAGAAATTGACATGAGAATACAAAAAGCAAATGCTGTCACATGCCAGCTTTCACCATTGCTAAGACATCCAAACATTTCTATGCCAGCTAAACAACAAATAATAAACAGCATTTTCATACCAACTTTGTGCTATGAGAGTCAAACATGGACCCTTTCTAAATCACATTTAAGAAAGATCAATACATGTGAGATGCGATGCTTGAGAAAAGTAACAAACAACACAAGAAGAGATAGAATACCAAATGAAACCATAAGAAAAATGGTAGGAACAAAACCCTGCCAAGAATGTATAGAACAACAACAACTTAAATGGTTTGGCCACCTGGTCAGAATGAATCCTCACCAATCACCATCAAGGGCGTTCTTCTTGAGAATGCATAGAAAAAGACCAAGAGGAAGACCCAGAAGAAGATGGATAGATGCAGTGACAGAGACATGTAACAACAAAGGAAAATCACTAATTCAGACAGTTCGAGCAGCTCAAGAACGACAAATGATATAAACCACGACACCTTTTAGGTATCAGTGAAAAGAGAAAAGAAGAGGAATTTCATTTTCAAACTTCTTTCAAATCGTAAGGATCGTCTTGCTCAAATTATTAAATTATCAGCTCTAAAAATGTAACTTCAAACAACTTTAAAGCAGAAACTGAGGCTATCACAGATGCTGCAACACTGGCTACTCAACACTGGCTTATCATGCACAATAAATTGGTGATTCTGACTGATGCACTGTCAGTAGTATCAGCTCTAAAAATGTAACTTCAAACAACTTTAAAGCAGAAACTGAGGCTATCAGAGATGCTGCAACACTGGCTACTCAACACTGGCTTATCATGAACAATAAATTGGTGATTCTGACTGATGCACTGTCAGTATTATCAGCTCTAAAAAGCCCCAAGAACAATGAACTAGATGACTTGAGAACAACCCTGGACCAACTATGCAATAACTTCCAGAGAGTAGTCATTCAGAGGATACCATCACACTGTAATATACACGGAAACGAACGCGCAGACAAATTAGCTAAAGAGGGAGGGAGATTACCACAAGAGAACCATCTGCTCAGTTATGATGAAGCCAAATCCATCCTCAAGGGTCAGTTCCATGAAAAATGGAAACGAGAACACCCAAAGTTTAACGAGAGTGACGGATACTACCAACTATCAAGGAGGGATCAAGTCATCATACTTCGCCTACGCACTGGCCACAATAGAATGAGAAATCACATGTTCACCAAATTCAAAATAGGTACAACCAGCCTATGCCACTGTACACTGGACAATATGACTACAAAACATGTTCTACAGGATTTCCCCCAGTACACAGACCTGAGAAGAGCAATGTGGTCCACGCCCACCACCCTGGAAGAAAAACTATACGGGACAATCGATTCGCTTAAACAGACAGCTGCCTTCATGAGAGAGTCTGGAATCCTACTCTGATTGAGTCTTGATCGCAGAGAGAGAGAGAGAGAGAGAGAGAGAAAGAGAGAGAGAGAGAGAGAGAGAGAGAGAGAAATTATTAATTTTTAAAAAATTATTTTAAGTATTTCATGTAAATTATTGATTTATATCTTGTATTGTAGTGTCAACCGACATGTGCATATTGCACATGATGATGACTTTTTATTAAATATGTTTGTATCGATGATTGTATACATTAAGTATTTGTACATGCAGTTCTAGAGAGTGTTGTGTCACCAATCACATGCGATTTGGAACGGATTAATTTTACATGAAATTATTTGAAGAAAAAATTGTGATCGATCAGCCTTCCAGGAACTAATTACGAACGAATATTAATGTTGCACTATCTATTTATATCCTGTGTGTTACCGGTGCCTCATTATGTGGGAAGTAAAGAATAGTGACACTGTGACCTTCCACTCCTTCAGGTAAGAGGCGACAAAGGAGGTTGATCGATGGCTTGACAAGCTGTCATTGTAAAAAGCGTTGTTATGGAAACAGAACCATAGATTTTAGAAGCAGTGATCTCTGCAATATGTGCCATTTTGACACGCAAGGTTTCTGTTTTTGAGATTGTAGTTCTGCCCTATGTGCCGTCTTCGGCTCGAAAGGACAATAGATAGATAGACAGACTATCTATTTATGCTCAGTGGTTAGTGAACTGGACTACACAGGACAAGAGGTCGGTTTCGATCCTGACCGACGGCTACCGGGTTCACCCAGCCTTAAATTGGTACCGGATTTTTTCTGGGAAAGTAAAGCGGTACCGACGTAATGCCGACCACATTACCCCAAAAATTATGTGCTGAAGGTCTGTAAAAATGATGGTGACTAACACCATATTCCCTATACGCCACTTGGCGTGACGTGGGCTCTTTATATATATATATATATATATATATATATATATATATATATATATATATATATATATATATTTAAAGTCCACAAAAACAAGTCAGGACTGTTCTTCAAATCTAAATGAAATGCCAAAGAAGTGTCAAAGAGTATTGACAAAAATCCAGATGTCTCTCAGCATTTCTTGTTAATGAAATGCTAATTTTCTCTCGCACTTTAATTCACGTCAACAGACGCTGTACACATCACTGAATATCTAGGCTTTCTTTCACTAAACACCGCATACCATTTGCTCTTTACTCTCAGATCTTATGTGTATGTAATCAATGCAGTAACATTATTTATTATTATGTAGATTATTTTTTTACTTCAAGCAGTTGGATCAGCAAACATGTGTACTAACCACACGTGCTATTCATTACACATATACATATGCCACATATATAAAACATCAATCTATACTGATTGCAACACAGTAAGATCCTGTTTGCTGGTTATAGTAAAAGCAACAACACACATTTGACAACAACACAATCCAAATATATTGAGACGCTTATATTGAGACGTAGATGGAACACTTATATTGAGGCGTAGATGGAACACTTATATTGAGGCGTAGATGGAACACTTATATTGAGGCGTGGATGGAGCCCTTATATCGAGATGTAGATGGAACACTTATATTGAGGCGTGGATGGAGCCCTTATATATTGAGGCGTAGATGGAACACTTATATTGAGGCGTAGATGGAACACTTATATTGAGGCGTAGATGGAGCACTTATATTGAGGCGTAGATGAAACACTTGTATTGAGGCGTAGATGGAAAACTTATATTGAGGCGTAGATGGAACACTTATTTTGAGGCGTAGATGGAACACCTATATTGAGACGTAGATGGAACACTTAAATTGAGGCGTAGATGGAGCACTTATATTGAGGCGTAGATGGAACACTTATATTGAGGCGTAGATGGAACACTTATATTGAGGCGTAGATGGAACACCTATATTGAGGCGTAGATGGAACACTTATATTGAGACGTAGATGGACCACTTATATTGAGGCGTAGATGGAACACTTATATTGAGGCGTTGATGGAACACTTATATTGAGGCGTAGATGGAACACTTATATTGAAGCATAGATGGAACACTTATATTGAGGCGTAGATGGAACACTTGTATTGAGGCGTAGATGGAACACTTATATTGAGGCGTAGATGGAACACTTGTATTGAGGCGTAGATGGAACACTTATATTGAGGCGTTGATGAAACACTTATATTGAAGCGTAGATGGAACACTTGTATTGAGGCGTAGATGGAACACTTATATTGAGGCGTAGATGGAACACTTGTATTGAGGCGTAGATGGAACACTTATATTAAGGTGTAGATGGAACACTTATATTGAGGCGTAGATGGAACACTTATATTGAGGCGTAGATGGAACACTTATATTAAGGTGTAGATGGAACACTTATATTTAGGCGTAGATGGAACACTTATATTGAGGCGTAGATGGAACACTTGTATTGAGGCGTAGATGAAACACTTGTATTGAGGCGTAGATGAAACACTTGTATTAAGGTGTAGATGGAACACTTATATTGAGGCGTAGATGGAACACTTATATTGAGGCGTAGATGGAACACTTATATTAAGGTGTAGATGGAACACTTATATTTAGGCGTAGATGGAACACTTATATTGAGGCGTAGATGGAACACTTGTATTGAGGCGTAGATGGAACACTTGTATTGAGGCGTAGATGAAACACTTGTATTGAGGCGTAGATGGAACACTTATATTGAGGCGTAGATGGAACACTTATATTGAGGCGTAGATGGAACACTTATATTGAAGCGTAGATGGAACACTTATATTGAGGCGTAGATGGAACACTTATATTGAGGCGTAGATGGAACACTTGTATTGAGGCGTAGATGGAACACTTATATTGAGGCGTAGATGGAACACTTATATTGAGGCGTAGATGGAACACTTATATTGAGGCGTAGATGGAACACTTGTATTGAGGTGTAGATGGAACACCTATATTGAGGCGTAGATGGAACACTTATATTGAGACGCTTATATTGAGGCGTAGATGGAACACTTATATAGAGGCGTAGATGGAACACTTGTATTGAGGCGTAGATGAAACACTTATATTGAGACGTAGATGGAACACTTATATTGAGGCGTAGATAGAACACTTATATTGAGACGTAGATGGAACACTTATATTGAGACGTAGATGGAACACTTGTATTGGGGCGTAGATGGCACACTTGTATTGAGACGTAGATGGAACACTTATATTGAGGCGTAGATGGAACACTTGTATTACTTGTGACCAAGAACAAGAATGAACTACTTGTCAAACAGAATCTATCATCGTACTTTTATTCGAAACTCTACGTATCTCATCTACCTATTATCCTTGTGAGCCGTAGACGGCATATAGGCCAGAAAGACTTGACACTCCATGTTCAACGATGTTTCATATCAAGTGTCAGACATTGTACACGACACGTATTGTATTTCGCTATAGGTTTCTATTATGGGAGAACACCTCAATCTTGGCAAAGGAGCTGATGCCTGTTGTTGTTGTTGTTGTTGCTTTTCGCGTCGATGTTCTGTTTAATATTTCTCTAGGTTGGCCTCTTTTTTTTCTTTTACCCTGCGGTTCCCATTTGAGGGCTTGCTTTGAGATTCTCTTTTGTTGTCCCTTCTCATCACATGACCAACATATAACCACCTTCTCTTGATTATAGGTAATATTTGTGAAAGTGTCGTCATTGCACTTACTTCTGCACTATAATTGAACTCATCCCATGGTATACGAAGCATTTTCTTGGGGTATTTGTTTTCAATTGTTATTTTCTATTGCTTTAGTTGTTTTCAATTGTTATTTTCTATTGCTTTAGTTGTTTTCAATTGTTATTTTCTATTGCTTTAGTTGTTTTCAATTGTTATTTTCTATTGCTTTAGTTGTTTTCAATTGTTATTTTCTATTGCTTTAGTTGTTTTCAATTGTTATTTTCTATTGCTTTAGTTGTTTTCAATTGTTATTTTCTATTGCTTTAGTTGTTTTCAATTGTTATTTTCTATTGCTTTAGTTGTTTTCAATTGTTATTTTCTATTGCTTTAGTTGTTTTCAATTGTTATTTTCTATTGCTTTAGTTGTTTTCAATTGTTATTTTCTATTGCTTTAGTTGTTTTCAATTGTTATTTTCTATTGCTTTAGTTGTTTTCAATTGTTATTTTCTATTGCTTTAGCTATTTTCATTTGTTACTTTCTATTGCTTTAGTTGTTTTCCAGTTCTCGCAGACATAACGGTGGATAGCAGATTTGATTTGATGAACTTTGTTTTTATGTTTCATCATTTTGATTTCCACATTTGTGCACTCCTCTGATACACGTACGTTAATTAGTGTTGTTGGTGCATCATTTATTTATTATCAAGAATGCGCACGTGTATCATTATTTCTGTGTTTAGCGTTGCATCACAGGCATGTAATATAAGTTGACATAAAACAGAGTTCTCGTTTTATTTTATTTCTATCTATATATTGTCCTTTCGAGCCGAAGACGACACATAGGGCAGAACCACAATCTTAAAAACAGAAACCTTGCTTGCCAAAATGGCACATATTGCAGAGATCACTGCTTCTAAAATCTATGGCGCTGTTTCCATAACAACACTTTTTATAATGACAGCTTTTCAAGCCATCGATCAATCTCCTTAGTCGCCTCTTACGACATGCCTGGAAGGTCACAGTGTCACTATTTTATTTCTACATAGTTTAAATAATTTAAATAATTTAATTGTTTTAGTATATACTCTTTTCTGCTACCAACAAAAACGCTCTTGTCGTTACGTGCGACCTATTCATATTTAATAAGTTGGAAAGTATCTACCACGTGGTGCTACATGGATAATGCGGAGTTAGTTTCCGTATTTGTTTGTTATCTTCGGCACTTTTATAAATAATGCATTCATTAACCTTAATTAATGTTAAATGCATAAAGAGAGACTTCTCCACCAGATATTTATATGGAAGCCATCTGGTAAAAGAAAACAAGGCAGACTCAGGAAAAAGCTACGCAGAACAATTACTAAGGAAGGTTCAACCATGGGACTAAAAAACAACGACCTACACGAACTAGCAGCAAATCGTCAATTGTGGATAACTATGACTTCGCCATATGTAGCGTCTTCGACTCGAGGGGAAAATGAATGAATGAATCATTACCAAGCTAGACCTAACCACACTTCAAGTGAAATATTGACAGTACCAATTTCCAGAACCTTGAAGACTTTTCGGTTTAAAAACAAAAAGGAAAAAAAACGTCTCGAATATAAGAGGGTTCCAGCATGATCGCCCATTTTGCATCTGTTACAAATGTTGTTCTTAGCTGGAGATACATGTATATGATCTTTTAGACAGTTCTATACTTGTTCTATCACTGCTGTTTATTATTTATATTTAAGTTATCCCGCTCATTCAACAAAATATGACATGTTTATGATTCTTCTATGCCACATTCACATTGGCTAAAATAAGCTATAACTTGGAGCCACTTCTATAAATAACATCAGTTACTCATCGACGGAAAAAACAGGACTACCTCCGAAGTCGGAGTTATCTGCCTGTGTGGCGAGGGACCCCTGTGCACACGGCTGCTAGGGAAAAATGGATTTAACATGCAAAATTCAGTTCCTAGTCTCTAGGGACTTCGTCAGAGTTGAAAGCTGGCGAACGCAACGACAACAACAACAACAACAACAACAACGACAACAACAACGACAACAACAACAACAATAACAACGACAACAACAACAACAACAACTTCTATAAATATACATTTTAAGAATTATAAGAATGTGGACATTGTCAGCAACAAATGTTACAGTTAAGGTTAAAGTGTCACTTTATGATTAAACAAGCTAGTGTGACATACAACAAGCAGGTCTGATATACAGCAATCATGCAACCTACCTCTAACATCACCACAGCAGAAGACAACAGCGAACAAGACGAGCCATTTTGGCATATTCCAGAAATGCGCGAACTTGAAATATATCATTTTGTCAGTATCATTTTGTGAAAGTATGAAGTAAGGTCCCTGAAATAGATAGTTTCATTAAAATCTGGGTATATTTTCTTTAAAAACTTGGTACAGTTTCATTAAAATCTGGTTGTTATGTAATTTGACGTGTTGATAGATATACATATATTGAATATCTCGTGAGTGTGTAATAGATTGAATGCAGGATGCTGTTTTTATTGTTTATTTATGTTCGCCAGCTTTATATCTCTAGCGAAGTCCCTCGGGACTGAATTCCGCATGAATCTCATTTTTTTTCCTATTTTCTACATCTGCAGCCGTGTACTTAGGTGTCCCCTGCCATACAGGCAAACATTCTCTGACATCAGAGGTACTGTCATTATTTTTATCGAACAGAGATTTAATGTTTTGATTCGATTTTGTTTCTATTGATTTTGACCGGGAAGCGACTATTTCTGGCTTACTCTTTTCGATTTCCAACTGCCAAGGATTTTTTTAACGTGCGCAGAATGCACACGGCACCTCTTGTTTTTCGCTATTATCCAAGAGGGCAAGACATCGGATCACACTATCCAGAGACTAGGGGAGGGTAAAATCACGAAGAAACTACGAGTTCGGTTGTTTTTTTTTTTAAGTTCCACCGAATGCAGGATAAAACGTGAGTTATATGACATATAGGGAATATGTTGTTAGTGCCTATATGTTTAATGACCAACGTCACATTTTTTTCCTAAGCCTGATATGGTCAGTATCACGTCAGGTCGCCTTAATTCCCCCCCTCCCCCAAGAAAACATATCTTATACCCATTTTCAGAAGCTTACTAAACACCAAACTGTGTCACTTGGAAAAAAAAAACAACAAATTCGTCACTTCTGAGAACCCAAAGCCTTTTGGTCATTATCAAATGATACAGTCTTAATTGCTAAGAGTGAAAGTGAGTTACAAGAAATGTTGGACATTATAGTGAAAGAAAGCAAAAATAAAGGACTCAGCCTTAATAGCAAAAAGACAGAGGTAATGGTAACAACAAAGAAAAAGACATCACCTCGGTGCAAAATAAAGACAAGTGGAACAATATTAAAACAGATAAATGAATTTAAATATTTGGGAACTTTGTTAACCTCAGACGGAAGATGTACAAAAGAGGTGAGATGCAGAATGGATCAAGCAAAAGCAGCTTTCCAAAAAATGAGGAAGATACTATCCAATCCATTTTTGACAATAGAAACAAGAAAAAGAGTTCTTAAATGTTATGTAGAGCCAGTCTTAACATATGGATGCGAATCATGGACAACAGGACAACAGACAGGAAAATCACTGGAGTCTGTAGAAATGTGGTTTTACAGAAGAATGTTGAGAATACCATGGACAGCTAAGAAGAGTAATGAAAATGTTCTGAGAGAGGTCAAAGCAAAGAGAGCTAATTTCCAATATTTGGAAGAAACAATCATCATTTCTTGGCCATGTAATGAGAACAGAACTACTGGAATATATTGTAACAACTGGAAAAATTGAGGACGAAGAGATAGAGGGAAGCAAAGAGAAAAAATAACAGACAGCTTAAGAGAATGGCTTCGCAGAAGGTAAACAACAGAAATGATAAATAGCTGCCGAGATCGAAAGTTGTGGAGAGACATGATCACCTACGCCAGTAGGCCCAGTACTTGATGATGATGAACCACTCAATCACCTGGGCTTCAAAACTAGAGATAATTAATTCTATAAAATTAGGTACATGTTTGATGGGGGACGCCAGTTGGTTAGCTGCATATGTGAAAACCTCTTACTCAAGTAGATATAACTGTATATGCATCCACAAATTACAGGAAACAGCTTATTTAAACTCGTTTTATAAATAAGGGGTTGTCAACCTGTTATGTATTAATGACCAGATCTGAACAAAATTGAATACTGCCAAGCGCCAGGTACTGTCATCAGTTGAAGTCCTTATATAAATTACTAAAAAAAAAATATAAACTCTGGGTGAAATACAAACTCAGGGTGAAATAAAAACTCAGGGTGAAATAAAAAGTCAGACCCGAACACCTCGTGGCGACTGCACTGGACAAGCGGCCTTTATTCTCTGGTCCTTTAATTCTCGCCGGCAGATCCCAGAAATGGGAAAATATAAAGATATATATATATATGGGAGCCGCGATAGCTCAGTGGTTAGTAAGCTGGGCTACAAAGGACAAGGGGTAGAGTTCGATCACAACCGACGGCCTCCGGGTTCACCCAGCCTTTAATGGGTACCAGATTTTTTTCTGGGAAAGTGAAGCGGCACGGGCGTAATACCGACCACATTACCCCAAAAATCATGTGCCGAAGGTCTGTAAAATGTATGGTCACTAGCACCATATTCCCTGTACGCCACTTGGCGTGACGGGGGTACTTTACTTATATATATATATATATATATATATATATATATCAGACAAGTAAATCACTGGAGTCTGTAGAAATGTGGTTTTACAGAAGAATGTTGAGATACCATGGACAGCTAAGTAGAATAATGAAAATGTTCTGAGAGAGGTCAAAGCAAAAAGAGAGCTAATTTATAATATTAGGAAGAAACAATCAAACTTTTTTTTCGCCATGTAATGAGAAGAGAACAACTGGAATATATTGTAACAACTGGGGAAATTGAGGGACGAAGAGATAGAGTGAAGCAAAGAGAAAAAATAACAGACAGCTTAAGAAATGGCTTGGCAGAAGGTCAACAACAGAAATGATAAACAACTATCGAGATCGAAAGTTGTGGAGAGACATGATCACCTACGCCAGCAGGCCCGGTGCTTGATGACGATGATGATGATATAATATTTTACTTTGTATATCTCCCAGAATTGTTGGAAGCATAAAAGACTGCTATCGGCGAAGTGTCTCATTGTCAAAGACACCGATTTTCGCAGTCTTGCATGAACAACGATAAAATCCATCTCTGTTTTGACAATACTGAAAAGCAAATATTTTTTTTAACGATATATTGTTAATAGATTCTTAAATACATGTATTATTGTGCAGTTGTATGTGCTGGAGCCGCTCAGTGGTCAGTGAGCTGGACTACAATGGACAAGAGTTCGGGTTCGATCCTAACTGACGGCTTCCGGGTTCACCAAGCCTTAAATGGGTACCGGATTTTTTCTGGGAAAGTAAAGCGGCACGTTCGTAATACCGACCACATTACCCCAAAAATCATAAGCGGAAGGTCTGTAAAGATTATGGTCACTTACCCCACTTGGCGTGACAGGGCTCTTTACTTTTTTTTTTTATTTGCATGTGTTACTTATTGACGATAGATTGTTGACATTATTGTGGACATGTACGTGATACTTATTGTTAATAGATTGTTAATCATTTATTTTTGTGCGCTTGTGAGTGTTACTTATTGTTAATAGATTGTTAATCATTTATTTTTGTGCGCTTGTGAGTGTTACTTATTGTTAATAGATTGTTAATCATTTATTTTTGTGCGCTTGTGAGTGTTACTTATTGTTAATAGATTGTTAATCATTTATTTTTGTGCGCTTGTGAGTGTTACTTATTGTTAATAGATTGTTAATCATTTATTTTTGTGCGCTTGTGAGTGTTACTTAATGTTATTAGATTGTTAAAACATATTTGTTATTGTGCACAAGTACGTGTTACTTAATGTTATTAGATTGTTAAAACATATTTGTTATTGTGCACTTGTGCGTGTTACTTTTATCTTCTAATTTTTATTCCGGCCTAGGGACAGTATTGTATAATAATTTTCAATCTACTCTCGGGCCGGTTCTGGTACGCGGACGGTAGTTTGCCCACCACTGCTATAAGTGGCCCGTGTTTAAAACTATATTATTGTAACAAAAACATCGTTATAGCACGTTATACTATGATATTTTAAGCATACAACATAAGTAATCATCAACATATTGTGTCAAGCCTGGCCGTGTTAATCTCACCAGTTGATCCTATTTTCATGACGTTGTACTTGAGATGGTACTTTAGTTTCCTAACCACTTTTTCACTATATCCACAATCTTTTATCTCTGTTTTTCTTTGCCTTTTTTGCTCACAATTATGTCTGTTATCACTAGACATTCAGTATTTTCTTCGAAAGTTTCTTTCTTGCGCATTTTGCATTTTCTTTGTGTTTTAGTTATTGGTTATTGGTTATTGGTTATGGAAGGCCTCGGTATCACTGCAAGCGAATTAAAATCCATAATTGCTCAACCGCCCGTGCCAGTGGAATCATCCGAATTATAACTCATCTTCCAAACAAAGAAAGGTAACTGTAGTCCCCATCATAGCAGTCTCAGCACACGTCAAAAGACATAAGGCGAAACCGCACAGAAAGTGAACACAGCCAACTGTTCCCTGTCATACGATATCATTATTCAATTCATCGTACACAATTGGAGTATCGAAACATGATAAAAATGGATGAGACACACAGCTCACGGTGTGCACAGAGCCCTTAACTCAGTAGCTCCTGCAAGAAGCCGGACTTGGAACATGAGGAAACTGCAGCAAGGAACACTTTGCAGACATAGCCTTCAATGGTTCCTGCCGCCTATCCATCACATTGCCCGGAAGATCACGTCCTCCTGAAAATGATGATCGTCATAGTAAATGTATGGCGCTTGATGATGTTAGGACATCGTGTTTGACTCCAACTCCGAACATACAAAACACAGTTCGTCGTCAGATTATCCCCGATGCACACCAAACGCAAGATCGCAAGATTAGCGCATGGTCGGTCTTGGGACACACGATGATCCATTATGATGACGTAGCACGCACAAAATGTCTGCGCCCATGTATTCATGATTACTCTAGTGAATGCAGTCTGCAACGAACGAAACATGGTACAAATTTCCCAAAGACGCTGACTTGACTGACTTGACGGAGCCCACCACATTAATGCGTTGTAACTTGTAAATAACTTGCGTCAACCATCTCCATCAAATGGTCACTGAACAACACTTTGTTGTTCATCTTCTCTCTTATTTGTGTTTTAGTTATCTTTTGTCACTATAATTATCTTCATGTTTTCTTATCAAGAAGCGGTGGTAGAGCAATGGTGGTAGAGTAATTGTGGTAGAGCAATGGTGGTAGAGCAATGGTGGTAGAGTAATGGTGGTAGAGCGATGGTTAGTGAACTGGACTGCAGAAAACAAGGGAACTGGTTCGCCGAGTCTTATTATATAGGTGCTGGATATTTTGTGTGTGTGTGTGTGGGGGGGGAAGAAAAACAACACCGGCGTTATATTGACCACAGGACCCAAAACAGCATTGATGGTAAAAGAAAAACATAGACATTAACACCGTATTGGTTAATCGCGATAGCTCAATGGTTAGTGAACTGGAGTACTTCAAATAATAGGTCAGGTTCGATGGCTTTCAGGTTCAACCAGTCTTAAATGGGTACCGGATTTTTTTCTGGGAAAATAAAGCGGCACGGGCGTAATACTGACCACATTACTCAAATATTAATATGCCGGAGGTCTATAAAAAAAAAAAATCAAGGCACTAACATCATATTCCCTATACGCCACATGGCGTGAAAGGATCCTTTCATTTGTTTATTACCACCGTATTGTCTAAGGGTAGAGGCAACAATGTCAGAGTTTCACAATGTTCCTGTTTTTTCTTCTCTCTTATTCGACTAGAAGGTAAAGTGATGAAGGTGGTCGAATAGTTATTGATTAACAATTTCAACAACAGGGATCACAACACTTTGCAAGCTTATAGATGCTCAACTCCTATCAACAGACAAAGCAGCTTAAACATATTAACGCCGCCAGGTGTTTGTGTAATGAACACTACTGTGATTTTTCATTTCACTTGTCCCAACATATTCTCAAAATGGATCAAGGAACAGTCGCAAAAACTATCGTCACACAGTAAATTTAGGGAGAGAGCAAAACGAGAAGTAAGCTACGGAGAACTTGAAGAAAAGCAGAGATTAAAAGATTGGGTCGACACAGAGCGACGGATTACTACGGACTGATGCCAGACAGATGAAGGCTGGTGGTGTTCTATAAGACACAACAAGTAGGATATGTCCCTAGCCGTTCTGTCCATCTGTAGTGAATAGGAAACAAAGAAGAACAATATCCATCATCAAAGGCCAGCACCATAAAAAATTGAAACAAGAACATCCAAAGTATAACGAGAGGGATGGATACCTCCAACTATCAAGGTAGATCAAGTCGGCATACTACGCCTACGCGCTGGCCATAACAGAATGAGATTCCACATGTTCACAAAACTCAAAATAGGAACTTCCAGCCAATGCCACTGTACACTGGACAACATGACAACAAAACTTGTTCCACAGGATTGCCCCCAGTACACAGACCTGAGAAGGACAATGTGGACCACAGCCACCTCACTGGAAGAGAAACTATACGGGGGCAACCGAATCACATAAACAGACAGCTGCCTTCATAAGAGAGTCCGGAATCCTAGTCTGAATGAGCCATGATCGCAGAAGAAGAAGAAGACTATAAATATTTTGTAATTATCGTTTTATCAGAAACTCGAACAAAATGGTAACGACCACGTACATGAGTCCAGCTTAAACTAGTGAGATCAAGTTCTATAAATTGTTTTGGAAATAACTTGTACCACTTCAGTATGTCGAGTCCACGGCACACAGGTCTAGTGACAATGCATCATTTACTTGGTAAGACTTGTGTCTAGGCTGCATGCCACTTTCATACATTTTATTGTTTTGTTTATAAATTGTATATCCATATTTGTGTTCATTTTTGTATGAGCATTTGAAGGAGGTTCTGTGCATCTGTTGGTCTCGTTTATGTGAGTTATGTTATTCTTCACTCGGCGGTATAATGAAAAAAAAAAAAAAAAAGTAAAGTACCCCTGTCTCGCCAAGTGGCGTATGGGAAATATTGTGTTAGTGACCATACATTTTACAGACCTTCGGTACATGATTTTTGGGGTAATGTGGTCGGTATTACGCCCGTGCCGCTTTCCTTTTCCATAAAAATATCCGGTACCCGTTAAAGGGTGGGTGAACCCGGAGGCCGTCGGTTGGAATCGAACCCTACTTCTTGGTATAATGAGTTGTCAGTTAAATACTCCTTCCCCACCCCACCCCCAACCCCATGCACACACTAGAACAACAATGACATTTATTTTCAACAACAGCAGTTACTACGACTTACAATAATATAGCAACATTTGTAAAAGAAAATTTAAAATGCTATTTGCAAGGTCGAGAAGAGACAAAGCATGAAACCAATATCGAACGGAATCATGGAAAGTGCTCACTTAAGTTAGGAAAATAAAGACAACGAGAAGTACATGTAATTTGATAATTAAAAGACATGATGCTTCTACACAAAACCGATTGTCAACATTAAAAGGTAAATTGATTTTTTTTAAAATTAGATTTATTTTTAGCTCGAGTTATCTCATCGTAATCATTATATTTATATTGTAATCAAATCACATTTAATGTATGACCTGATTTCGACTATACCGCTTTTT
>JAVIAB010000125.1:54473262-54575762 GCA_032433765.1 Megaustenia siamemsis | reverse complement strand
GACTGTTCTGGAGTGCAATCGTTATCTTCATTACTGTTATGGAGTGTTAATCATTCTCTTATTGATCGTTTTACAGTGTCAATCATTTTCTTATTATTTGTTTTGGAGTTTCAATTATTTTCTTTCTGGCTATTCTAGGGTGTCAATTATTCTCTTTTTAACTGTCCTGCAGTGTCAGTTATTTTTCTTTTGACTGTCCTGTTGTGTCACTTATTATCCTTTTGATTAATTATTCTGTAGTGTCAATTATTTTTCTTTTGACTGTTCTTTTGTGTTAATTATCTTTCTTTTTACTGTTCTGTAGCTTCAATTCTCCTTTTAATTGTTCTCTAGTGTCAATTATCCCCTTTTTGGCTGCTTTAGAGTGTCAACCATTTTCTTCATGATATTGATATGAAGTATCAATTATTTTCTTAATGATTGTTGTGAAATATCAATCATTCTTTTCATGGTCTTGCTATGCAGTATCAATTATTTTCTTCATGAAATTGTCATGCAGTATCAATAATTATCTTCATGTTATTATTATACAGTATCAATCACTCCTGTGTGTTACCGGGGTCCTATTATAAGGGAAGTAAAGAATAGTGACACTGTGACCTTCCAGGCATGTCGTAAGAGGCGACTAAGGAGATTGATCGATGGCTTGACAAGCTGTCATTGTAAAAAGTATTGTTATGAAAACAGCGCCATATATTTTAGAGCAGTGATCTCTGCAATATGTGCCACTTTGGCACGCAAGGTTTCTCTTTTTGAGATTGTGGTTCTGCCCTATGTGCCGTCTTCGGCTCGAAAGGACAATAGATAGATAAATCAATCATTCTCTTCATGATATTGGTACACTGTATCAATGATTCTTCCATGACTGTTCTGGAGTATCACTGAATCTCTTTTTGACTATACTGGGCTATCAGTATTTTGCTGCTCTAATCTGGATGATAAGACCGACAGCAGAGAACTTTCCTAAAGGAACACATTGGATAATAATATTATTACTGATGCACTTTAAATATGTCAATGACATCACGTTTTTAAACTGTCGTCTTCAGGAAACAAAAGCTGACCTAATGAAGAAACAGGGAACAGGCAAATAATTGCAATGCTGTGGTAATGCTTTATACACATCTTGACTCTTGTCCTACCTCCCCTCATGTAGCCTCCTTTCTTATTTCAACATCCTACTTTCTTCTCTTCTTTTCTGTCCACCTCTCCACTCACCTGATCATCTAACATGTAGATATAGATAATTGTGCTTCATTGTTTGTTGTCGTTGTCACTGTTTTCTGAAGAAGGCTACAGGCCGAAACGTCAGTATTATGTTGTGTTCCCTCTTTGTAAAGCTATCACCATACATTGGAGTGTCTAACACTCCCCCATCACTGACCTAATGAAGAAATACTGAGCATGCTCGAGAGAGCAAGGCATAGACATTTAAGATCATGTGATGTTATTCACAATATTTTTGTTTCAAATAAAAGTGATATTTTAGTTCTAACCTTGGAAATTCATGTTGCGGCGTTTATGTATGAAGATGCTCTGAGCCTAGTACATTCCCTTGATTCTTAAATGTGATATTTTATGGAGGTGGTTTCAATTTGTGACCCTCACCCCACACACACACACGCACACGCTCACACACACACATAGCGTAAAACACACACATAGCGTAGTTTATGGAAATATTTATGAATGAAATTGTAGTAGAACAATGTTCGCAAGAAAAAGACCAAAGATTAATACATTTGGGAGCTTCCGGTGTGCGATATTCAATTGTTAGCCGCAAAATATTTGTAAACTTTAAGATAGAGCTTCTTCAAATTTCGCTGAATATACTATAGAAGAGTCAAGTTTATTAATGAGATCAAGTAGTGAGATCAAGTAGTGAGATCGAGTAGTGAGATCGAGTAGTGAGATCGAGTAGTGAGATCAAGTAGTGAGATCAAGTAGTGAGATCAAAAGTGAGATCAAGTAGTGAGATCGAGTAGTGAGATCAAGTAGTAAGATCAAGTAGTGAGATCAAGTAGTGAGATCGAGTAGTGAGATCGAGTAGTGAGATCAAGTAGTGAGATCAAGTAGTGAGATCAAGTAGTGAGATCAAGTAGTGAGATCAAGAGTAAAAATAGCAGCAGGTTAAATAAGAGGAATTCTTTGATGGGACAGGAAGAGGACATTGTTCAACATTTTTGTTCACTTGAGGACATACAAGCTGGTGAAGAATGGATGGGAGTGTCAGCAGAGTGCTGTACGCCCTTCTCCAAATATATGAAACCAATGGTGGACAACCAACCAATTACCATACACTCCGACCCCAGGGCTTTATTTAGAATTATAATTTAACACACACACACAAGCACACTCGTTTACTTAAAATCCAATTTAAAAAAAATAATTATCTGTTTCACAGTGTCGCCAAAAGAAAAATGATTTTGTCAAATTTGTGATCGTCCAATACTACGAAGATCAGTGTCATTGATAGTGAGACACTTAGGAGACAGTAGTGAAGTTTTGACTGCTGCGAGATGACAAGGAGACTTCCGGTTCATGCGGCAGGCCAAGGTGGTCGTTTAGCTGAATCGGGTTCAAGACTAGTGACATTTTTGTTGCAGTGTGGTTTATAGTTATTCTTTCTGGTTTTGATTTTTCTTTGTGGAAACTTCTCTACCCCATTCGTATTCACCTGACTATAACATGAACATGGCATTGGCGCCCACGCTATGAGTTCGTGCTACTGTGCTACTGGTTGTTGAGTTTAGTGAACGGTACCAGGCCTCGGCCTTACTCAGGGACGGGATGTATGAATTGTCTGTTTTCGACTGTAAATTTGCCACCAGTTGGACTGTGGTCAGATCAAGTGTCCCACCGAAGTGGAGGCCTGACTTCATTTATTGGGACAGCGATTATTGTTGTGGCACGCTCAATAAGTCCACGGAATTGGCGCAGGCGCATGAAGATATGCTGCCCGTGATGGCCGTTACAGAGACCTGGATATGTCCATTGTAAGCGTGTACGCCATTTGTACAGAGTGCACTGCGTTCAATATTACCCAGTTTTGTGCGCGTCAAGACACGCCATTTTCACACAACATAATACTTTGAAAGGAACAGTCTAAACGATCGAAAGGGACAATTTGTTGGTCGCTGCAACTGGGGAGGGGGGGGGGGGGCTGAGCGTATAAGGGAGTTCCCCGCCTGCAGTGACGTCATTCCGTTCTTGAACGTCGGCAACTCAGTCGAGGGGTTTCCCAACTAGGCTACCGAGGCCCCCGACACCATAGCATCATCAAGCAAAGAAAAATGAATAACGAGTATCGTACTTTCCAGAAATGTTAGAACCCATTCAGATAACTTAGAAAAAATGTTCTGATCGATCCAGCGTGCGTAGTGGAAGATGTATTTACAATCTAATTTACCATAAGGTCAGGAGTCACTGGGAGAACATACGTGTTATATCGACAGCGTGCGTAGTGGAAGATGTATTTACAATCGAGATTACCATAAGGTCAGGTCAGGAGTCAATGGGAGAACATACGTGTTAGATCGACAGTAGTTCGGACTGGGGTTACCTTCTGGATGTGAGAACCTTGACCTTACCGTCAAAACGATTTTGTCATTTTTAAAACATCAGAAACTGCAGACACAAATCATATCTGACTGAAACTACCGGAAGTGGTAAAGTCATTCACATCTTGGTACATTTTTCCATTTAACTAACATTAATAACATCAATCAGGAATGTTGCTATTATTACTTTCTGTCTATATTTGTTCTCTCTCTCTCTCTCTCTCTCTCTTTCTCTCTCTCTCTCTCTCTCTCTATATATATATATATATATATATATACTATATACAAATAGAACAAATAGATAGAGTAAATAGATAAAGCAAAAAGATTGAGAAAATAGAGTAAATGGATAGAGCAAATTGATAGAGCAAATAGATAGAGCAAATAGATAGAGTAAATGGATAGAGCAAATAGATAGAGCAAATAGATAGAGCAAATAGATAGAGTAAATAGATAGAGTAAATAGATAGAGCAAATAGATAGAGCAAATAGATAGAGTAAATGGATAGAGCAATTCAAGAGAGTAAATATATATATATATATATATATATATATATATATATATATATATATATTTATATATATAAAGTGGAAGCATTACAAAGCAAGGGACATAATCCACTAGCCAAAGAAAACAAAACCCGTTTAAAAAGTTAACGAGAGTTACCTTCTTTTCCATGTCCTTCTTCCTCTCCCTGTGATGTTGCTGAAGCACATGTAACCTAAGCATCGTTATTTGTGTATCTTGAGTAATTATACTATTGAATTTGTCTAGCGAATCGTTGACTTCGTCTACAACCTTTTTTCGAAGTCGTCCTTGTTGTTGTACGATGTAGGTTGGTAGGGTTCCATTCCGGACATGCTCAAACTCATATCTTGTTTGATGTAAACATAACTGTTTTCATCCGAAACTGTCCTTGACGCATCTATCTAGCAAATGTTTGATACTTGTACGGTCCAGGGGTACACATTGTTTCAAAGTAATATAGAAATAAAACAAGAACTGTCGGTAGTTAGCATTCTCATAGTATGGTCATTGACACCAGTAACATAAATGTAAGTAAACCAGAGATTCGGCGGCTTCCAGCGTCTCTCGCTTATCTAGTCTTGTGGGAAGGGACAACATATTTCCGGCAAACTTTTTTTTTTGAGTGGGTAGGGGAGCAGTGAAATTAATCATTTACTGGAATTGTCCCTACAGTGTTTCTAATTCATTTTTATAATCGATTCATCCTTGTTTTGTTTGTAGTTGTTTATGCATTTCATTTTGAGAGTTATGGTTTGAAGAAGAGAACCAATAATAAGAAGAAGACGACTAAGGAGAAGACGAAGAGGAGGAAAAAGAAGAAGAGGAGGAGGAAGAAGAAAAGAGAGGAAGAAGAAGAAAGGAAATAAAAGGGCTAAACTTTCAGCAAATAAAGTGCATTCCTCCAGTACCATCGCACCACCACGAGACAGGTAGAAGCCGAAATATCCCGTGACTGATTTATACCTAGTTTGTATTTCATCGATTTAAAATTATATTATTATTGCTGTCTTCAATCTATTGTTTCATTAGTTGACTATCACAATATATAGATTTATTTCATTATTTAACTATTACAATATATAGATTTGTTTCATTAGTTAACTATTACAACATATATATTGTTTCATTAGTTAACTTTTACAATATATATATTGTTTCATTAGTTGACTTTTACAATATATATATATATATATATATATATATATATTGTTTCATTAGTTGACTATTACAATATATGTTTTGTTTCATTAGTTGACTATTACAATATATTTATATATATATTGTTATATATATAAATATATATATTGTTTTATTAGTTAACTATTACAATATATGTATTGTTTCATTAATTGACTATTACAATATATATATATATATATATACTGTATATATATATATATATATATATATATATATATATATATATATATATATATATATATTTTGTTTCATTAGTTAACTATTACAATATATGTATTGTTTCATTAGTTAATTATTACAATATATGTATTGTTTCATTAGTTAACTATTACAATATATGTATTGTTTCATTAGTTAACTATTACAATGTATGTATTGTTTCATTAGTTAAATATTACAATATATATATATATTGTTTCATTTTCCCAACGACCATGTCCTAGGCTGTAACGAAAATGAAGTAAACTTCTAATAAATGTTCAAGGAATATGAAGTGAACTTCTACAAAGCACACATCTGATATTTGATTCACAACCTTTCAGGATATACCAGAAGAAGTGGTGGATGAATAGTCCCAAATGATACAAGAAATATATGAAGATGTTGGTCAGGAAGTCCTTGGACATCATCCTATGTCTGCCCTCTGAGGTCCAATGCCTTCCCTCTGGGGTTCAATGACTTCCCTCTGGAGTCCAATACCTTCCCTCTGGGGTTCAATACCTTCACTCTGAAGTCCAATACCTTCCCTCTTTCCTTTGGGGTTTCATATCTCTCCTCTGGCGTTCAATGTCTCCCCTCTGGGATCCAACATGTATCCTCTTAAGACCAATGCCTGCCCTCTGGGATCCATTGCCTTCCCTTTTCGGGTTCAATGTCTCTCCTCTGGGGTCCAACATCTATCTTCTGGAGACTAATATCTCTCCTCTGGGGTCCAACATCTATCTTCTGGAGACTAATATCTCTCCTCTGGGGTCCAACATTTATCCTTCCTCTGGAGACTAATATCTCTCCTCTGGTGTCCAACATGTATCTTCTGGAGACTAATGTCTCCCATCTGGGATACAACATCTATCTTCTGGAGACTAATGTCTCCCCTCTGGGATACAACATCTTTTCTTCTGGAGACTAATGTCTCCCCTGTGGAGTACAACATTTATCCTTCCTCTGGAGACTAATGTCTCCCCTGTGGAGTACAACATTTATCCTTCCTCTGGAGACTAATGTTTCCCCTTTGGGGTCCAACATATATCTTTCCTCTGGAGACTAAGGTCTCCCCTCTGGGGTACAACATTTATCTTCTGGAGACTAATGTCTCCTCTCTGGGGTACAACATCTATCCTCTGGAGACCAATGTCTCCCCTGTGGAGTACAACATTTATCCTTCCTCTGGAGACCAATGTTTCCCTACTGGGGTCCAACATCTTTCTTACTTCTACTACTGCTAGTACTACTATAACTACTACTATGTTATATATATATATATATATATATATATATATATATATATATATATATATCTGTGTGTGTGTGTGTGTGTGTGTGCTTATGCGTGTGTGTGTGATGGCTCAACTGATGACATAGAATAACTTAAAGATCCTCATTTTAAGGCAGTGACTGTATTCGTTACAAATAGATTCTATCTTTATATCGTCCTCCAACAACATGACGAGTTTTCACAATGACTCCCACCAGAGTTGAAGATAATTAAACATTCCTGCTGTCGACTTGTGTCTGTGCTGAATAGACCCTGCATCTTGACTTACTGGGTGTTTATTAAATAAAAGAACATTCAAGAGTGTTCGACAGCTTGACAAAAGCCCATTATGAAGACAATACGCAAGTTTTAACTATCAGGTCTTTATCGCGGATAGGATAAGCATTAACAGAAGAGCCACAATAATTAATGGTTAATATAAGAATCAGCATTCAAATATTTCCGTTGGTGTATACAAGGACATACGTAGAAATTCTCTCTCTCTCTCTCTCTCTCTCTGTCTCTCTCTCTCTCTCTCTCTCTCTCTCTGTCTCTCTCTCTGTCTCTCTCTCTCTCTCTCTCTCTCTCTCTGTCTCTCTCTCTCTCTCTCTGTCTCTCTCTCTCTCTCTCTGTCTCTCTCTCTCTCTCTGTCTCTCTCTCTCTCTCTCTCTCTCTCTCTGACTTTCAATTTATATTGCATAATCATGAGCTAGTCTGACCTTCAACATAACCAACGACCAAAAACTGACGAAGACTTCACTTTCTTTGCGGGCTCACTGAGAGTAATCAACCCATTTGTAACAGGAACTGAAGCAGACTAGTTTAGCACAACAAATTTCTTCAGCAAAAATTGAAGAAGCAAGAGTGTCATCACAGCCCAATACATCCTCTTATTGCAGTACATGACTTCCTCTCATTGCAGTAAATGACATCCTCTTATTGCAGCACATGACTTCCTCTCATAGCAACCCAACGCATCATCTCATTGCAGTAAATGACATCCTCTCATTGCAGTAAATGACATCCTCTCATTGCAGTAAATGACATCCTCTTATTGCAGCCCAATACATCACCTCATTTAGCCTAATACATCATCTCATTGCAGTAAATGACATCCTCTCATTGCAGTAAATGACATCCTCTTATTGCAGCCCAATACATCAACTCATTTAGCCTAATACATCATCTTATTGCAGCCCAATACATCATCTCATTGCAGCCCATTACTTCCTCTCATTATAGCCCAATACATCTTCTCATTGTCGCAAATTACATCATTTCTTTGTAGCCCAATACATCCTCTTATTGCAGCAAATGACATCATCTCATTGCAACCCAAAAAATCCTCTCATTGTAGCAAATAACATCTTGTCTTTGTAGCCCAGTACATCCTCTCATTGCAGCAAATGGCATTCCCACATTGTAGCCCAATACATCCTCTCATTGTAACAAATAGCATTCCCTCATTGTAGCCCAACACATCCTCTAATTGTAGCAAATGACATCCTTTCTTTGTAGCCCAATACATCCTCTCATTGTAGCAAATGGCATTTCTTCATTGAAGCCCAATACATCCTCTCATTGTAACAAATAGCATTCCCTCATTGTAGCCCAATACATCCTCTAATTGTAGCAAATGGCATTTCTTCATTGAAGCCCAATACATCCTCTCATTGTAACAAATAGCATTCCCTCATTGTAGCCCAATACATCCTCTCATTGTAACAAATAGCATTTCTTCATTGTAGCCCAACACATCCTCTCATTGTAGCAAATGACATCCTTTCTTTGTAGCCCAATACATCCTCTCATTGTAGCAAATGGCATTCCCTCATTGTAGCCCAATACATCCTCTCATTGTAACAAATAGCATTCCCTCATTGTAGCCCAATACATCCTCTCATTGTAGCAAATGACATCCTTTCTTTGTAGCCCAATGCATCCTCTCATTGCAGCAAATGGCATTCCCTCATTGTAACCAAATACATCCTCTCATTGTAGCAAATGACATCCTATCTTTGTAGCCCAATACATCCTCTCATTGTAACAAATAACATTCCCTCATTGTAGCCCAATACATCATCTCATTGTAGCCTAATACATCATCTCGTTGTAGCATAATACATCATCTCATAGTAGCCTAATACATCATCTCATTATAGCCCAATACATCATCTCATTACAACAAACGGTATCCTCTCATTGTAGCCCAATATATCATCTCATTGTAACCCAATACATCATCTCATTATAGTCTAATAAATCATCCCATTGCAGCAAATGACATCCTTTCTTTGTAGCCCAATACATCCTCTCATTACAGCCAAGTACATCCTCTCATTACAGTACAATACGTCCTCTCGTTACATCGCAGTACATCCTCTCATTACAGCACAGTGCATCCTATCATTACAGCCAACTACATCCTCACATTTCAGTACAATACGTCCTCTCATTACATCGCAGTACATCCTCTCATTACAGCCAATTACATCCTCTCATTTCAGTACAATACGTCCTCTCATTACATCGCAGTACATCCTCTCATTACAGCCCAGTACATCCTCTCATTACAGCCAATTACATCCTCTCATTTCAGTACAATACGTCCTCTCATTACATCGCAGTACATCCTCTCATTCCAGCCCAGTACATCCTCTCATTACAGTACAATACGTCCTCTCATTACAGCCCAGTACATCCTCTCATTACACCAGATTACATCGTCTGAGTCTAAGAGCAAGGGTCTATGATCTAGCTCATTAAATTTACCTCAGTCCAGTCCATTTATTAAGAAAACGTTCAAAACATCCTCATCTACTTCATCCGTTTCAAATCATAATCCCACTTTATTATTTGCTCCCATCTTCACTTTTCCCCATTATCAAAACACAGAGAACCGGGTAAACTCCAATATTAAACTGTTTATTGAACATTATAAATAATAATTACACAAGCAACCAAATAAAGCACCTAAATTTATAACAACAGTTCCCTCATTTCATGAAAAAAAACATCTCTACAAGTTCCGTAACTATGAACAAAGAATGTTTGCCAACACAGAATATTGAAAGTAAAGATGAGTAAAAAATCATATCAAAAGAAAACAGCGGAACAATTAAAGATTTGTATTTTAGTGCAACTCACCAAAAAGCAAGGGGGTACTGATCTAGAAATTGTATGGGAGAATATAAGCAAGGATGAGGTCAGAGCAACCTTGAGCAGGACTCAAATAAATCGAGGGTGATGATTGACAGCTGTAGTCTTTCTACAAAAGTAACAAAAATAAAATCACTGGAGTCTGTAAAAATGTGGTTTTACAGAAGAATGTTGAGAATACCATGGACTGCTAAGAAGAGTAATAAAAATGTTCTGAAAGAGGTCAAAGCAAAAAGAGAGCTAATTTCCAATATTACAAAGAAACAATCATCATTTTTTGGCCATGTAATGAGAAGAGAACAAATGGAATATATTGTAACAACTGGAAAAATTGAGGGACGAAGAAATAGAGGGAAGCAAAGAGAAAAAAAATAACAGACAGCTTAAGAGAATGGCTTGGCAGTAGTTCAACAACAAAAATGATAAATAATTGTCGAGATCGAACGTTGTGGAGAGACATGATCACCTACGCCAGCAGGCCCGGTACTTAATGATGATGATGGACAGGAAGGACTGGTAAGATGACGTGGAGGAATTGGAAAAAGCGATAATGAAAGAGAATTAGACAGAACAAGGTAGGGAGAGAGTAAACTGGTAGAGAGGAGACGGCAGAAAAACAGAAGATGCAGAGATACTGGAAGAATGAATGAAGAGACAAAGGATGAAAGATGGGAAAATAAAATATGCACCTAATACACAGATGGAGGTGTGAATAGAAAGAAAGAATGAAGAAAGACTTTGAGTGCGCAATCAAACTTTGATAGTTTTTACATAACAATAATATTGATATACAGCACGGAAATGGGAGCCGCCATAGCTCAGTAGTTAGTGAACTGGACAACAAAAGACAAGAGGTAGGGTTCGATCCTAACCGATGGCTTCCTTGTTCACCCAGCCTTAAATGGATACCGGATTTTTTCTGGGAACGTAAAGCGGCACGGGCGTAATATCGACCACATTACCCCAAAAATCTTGTGCTGAAGGTCTGTAAAATGTATGGTCACTAACACCATATTCCCTATAGGTCATTCGCGTGACAGGGGTACTTTACTTTCTACTTTTACAGCCAGGAAATGAAAAGGGGAAAAAACATAAACATTGCGGCAATCTTCGTGCTCGCCCTTATAGGGCGAAAAATGGACGTAGATGTCTGTGGTATCGTTTACATCAAGCTACTTTTCGGCCCAACACATTCGACTTAAGTACACCATTGTTGGATACCAGGTTGCCTTTCTTCTTTGATTACGACTCACTTTTTCCGGGGCTCTCTACAGGGAGGTGGAGTAGGATCTTTGTCAGTTTTGGTTCACTTCATCCTTACGCTAGCAGTCAGCTACACAGGTGTTTATTTAATTTTTCGATGCAGATCAACTTGGAATGTACACTAAACAATCTGTATGCAACTTGAAAAAGAGTTGATAAATCATAGAATCGATGCAGCACATGTTACACATTATAACATTAGTAATCTACATTTATATAACATTACTGATCTACATTCATATAACATTAGTGATCTACATTCATATAATCAACTAGGTCATGTTTAAAATATACATAACTATCATCATCAAGTACTATGCCAGCTGGCGTAGGTGATCATGTCTCTCCACAACTTTTGATCTCGACAGTTATTTATCTTTTCTGTTGTTGACCTTCTGCTAAGCCATTCTCTTAAGCTGTCTGGTATTTTTTTCTCTTTGCTTCCCTCTATCTCTTCGTCCCCCAACTTCCCCAATTGTCACAATATATTCCAGCTGTTCTCTTTCCATTATATGGCCAAAAGATGATGATTGTTTCTTCCTAATTTTGGAAATCAGCTCTCTTTTTGCGTTGGCCCATTTCAGACATTTTCATTACTCTTGTTAGATGTCCATGGTATTCTTAACATTCTTTTGTAAAACCACACTTCTATAGCCGTCAATGATTTTCTTGTCTGTTGTCCTATTGTCCATGATTCACATCCATATGTTAAGACTGACACTACATACCATTTAAGAACTCTTTTTCTTGTTTCTATTGTCAAAAATGGATTGCACAGTAATTTTCTCATTTTTTGGAAAGCTGCTTTTGCCTGAGCCATTCTGCATCTCACCTCTGTTGTACATCGACCATCTGAGATTCACATTGTACCCAGATATTTAAATTAATTTACCTGTTTTAATATTGTTCCACTTGTCTTTATTGTGCATTGCTATTATGTCTGTTTCTTTGGTACTACCATTACTTCTGTCTTTTTGCTATTGAGGTAGAGTCCTTTATTTTTGCTTTCCTTCACTATAATGTCTAACATTTTTTGTAACTCATTTTCACTTTTAGCGATTAAGACTGTATCATCAACATACCTTAGATTATTTATTATATTTATTATTATTATTACATAAACATACAAATTCCAAAAATATCATGTAGCTTTAGCAGTAGATATAGAGATATAACATTAACAGAATAGATTCTAACGTAAACATAGAGATCCAGTAGAAAACAATTATTTGTAATAGGCAGTGTTCAGAAATAATAACGTGTACTAAAATTAATAAAAAAACATCATGTAAAACATAATTCATTATTAAAACAAGCATTCTGATCCTTTAAAAACAATGCATGTTCTAAACTTAAAATAAACAAGAGATTGAGTAAAAGTCTAGTAAAAGTGCATCGTGCAACTAAAGTAGTTTGAAAAAATGTAATATACTTTAAAATATACTTAGAGATCAGTAAGTGCATCACGTTCTAAAAATATATAACGTGGGTTCAGTACACTGGCTTGAGCACTGACTTCTTGATCTAAAAGTGTGCACTATTCGGTTTGTCCCATCTTCGGTCGACGAAGTTACAAATATTTAGCTTGGAAATAATAATAGTAAAATCCATAATTATTGAAATAATAAAACAAAAATTTCATATTTTTTTAAAATAATAATACAAAAATTCATAGTTACTGAAATAATAGTAAAAAATTCATAATTATTGAAATAATAATAAAAAATTCATAGTTATTGAAATAATAATACAAAAATTCATAGTTATTGAAAGCACCAAGAAAGGTAAAACGGACATAAGCAAGCGGGGGTGTTTTGAGTCATCGCTCTGGAAAAGAGATCGGAGGAAGACAAAATAATTTGTCTACTTTTCTTAATTTTCTTTTCTTGTCGCTCATAATATTTTTCTATTTATAACTCAAATACATTCGCCTCTTTAATCTGTTATTAAGGATTTGATCCCTAACTGGCTATATTTATTGTGTTTGTATACGTCATCTAAATCTAAATTCATCAACAAACCCACTCGACATAACAGCTTTAAATCAAAAAGATATTAAAGATACCTATACAATACAAGTAAAGAACACATACCAGAAGCTGCTAGAGGAAGGAATTGAACAATACAGAAGAGAAAATCCTGATGAAAAAGTAACAACCAAATGGCAATGCATAAAGAAAAGCATACAAAAAGCCTGCGACACCTTACCCAAAAGAGAAAAGAACAAAAAACAAAAATGGATAACTAACACCATCTTAGAAAAAATGGAAGAAAGGAGACAAGCGAAGAACACTGCCCAATACAATAAAATAGATAATGAGATACGCAAAATGTGCAAAAAGGCAAAAGAAGACTGGCTCAGCCAAAAATGTATAGAAATAGAAACTATGGAAAGCAAACAAGACCTAAGAGGAATGCACACAGAAATAAAGAGAATGACTAATAAAAATAAAAAAGCCACAGAAGGTGGATGCATTGCAGACAAAAAAGGAAAAATGCTAACAGACAATAAGGATATCATAGATAGATGGCAGGAATATATAACAGAACTATTTCATGATCAAAGGGACAAGAAACCAGTTATAAAATGTACATCAGGCTATAAAATCTTAAAATCTGAGGTGGAAAAAGCTATAAAAACAATGAAAAGGGGAAAAGCAGCAGGACCTGAAAGCATACAGATAGAGATGATACAGGCACTAGAAGATTTTGGCATTGAAGTGATTACAGACATATGCAACGACATATACCACACAGGATACATACCAAATGAACTAAAAACATCAACTTTCATTGCATTGCCTAAAAAGAATGGTGCAGTTGAATGCAGTGACTTTAGAACAATAAGCCTAATGAGCCATGTTACAAAAATCTTGCTAAAAGTTATACAAGGAAGGCTTCAGAATAAAATCAATACTGAATTAGATGAGCAGCAATTTGGATTTAGGAAAAATAGCGGGACAAAAGAAGCCATATTCTGCATGAGAACATTAATCGAAAAATACACAGAAGTAAACAAACCAATATATGCCTGCTTCATAGACTACACCAAAGCTTTTGATAGAGTACACCACAAACAACTTATAGAATGCCTAAAAGAGATACATCTAGATGACATGGATATACGACTAATATGCAATCTATACTGGGAGCAAACAGCAATAATAAAATATAACAAAGAGTTCTCTACACCCATTGATATAAAAAGAGGAGTAAGACAAGGATGCATCCTATCACCAAGCTTGTTCAATCTATACACTGAGCAAATTTTTAAAAACATCATAGAGATGCCAGGCCTACAAATTAATGGAAAGATAATCAATAACCTAAGATATGCTGACGATACTGTACTACTAGCAGAAAATCCTAAAGACCTACAACAATTACTTAATGAAATAAACACGACAAGCAAAAAATATGGACTAGATATGAATATCAAAAAGACTAAAACTATGATCATAAACAAAGAAAATACTCAAAACCCACAAGTGGATATCAAAATTGAAGGAATAGACCTTGAGACAGTTCAGAACTATAACTACCTTGGACATACTATAACCAGTGATGGAAAATGTACAACTGAAATAAACAAAAGAATAGGAATGGCAAAAAGTAATTTTAATGTCATGAAGGACATACTAATATCAAAACAAATAACACCAGAGCTAAAACTAAGAATAGCAAAATGTTACATCTTCTCAATATTCCTGTATGGTGCTGAAACATGGACATTAGACAAGAAAACAGAACAGAGAATTGAAGCCTTTGAAATGTGGATATATAGAAGAATAGGTAGAATTGGATGGAAGGAAAAGAAAACAAACGACAAAGTCTTAAAACAACTAAAAATGAAAAGAGAACTTCTGAACACAATTAGAACAAGACAAATGCGATTCTTGGGCCATGTTAAAAGACACAACAGCCTACTAAAAGTAATCCTGGAGGGAAAAATACAAGGTAAAAGAGGCAGAGGCAGACCAAGATTAACATGGACGAGTAACATCAAAAGATGGACAAATCAACCGATGACAACCTGCACCATCAAAGCAAGAGATAGAGCAGAATGGCGCTCCATGGTAGCCAACCTTCGTTGCGGAGACGGCACTCAATGATGATGATGATGTATACGTCATCTAGATGGGATTTCTCAGAAGAATGTTGAAAGTTCCCTGGACAGATAAAAAGACCTATGAGGAAGTTCTCAAAGAGGCCAACACAAAAAAGGAGCTCCTAAAAACATCAAAAAGAAACAATCAACATTTTTCGGGCACATTATGAGAAGAGGAAAGTTGGAATACTTGGTTACAACTGGCAAAATAAAAGGAAAGAGAGATCGCGGACGACAAAGAGAGAAAATACTAGATAGATTGGTGTCATGGCATGGAAAACAGTCAACAACAGAACTGATACGATGCACTGTAGATAGAAGATTGTGGAAGGACATGATCGCCTACGCCAGACGGTATGATACATGATGCGTCATGTAGAAAAAATATGGAGAAAACAAAAATCCTCAAATTCTGACGTTAAAATTCTATATTTTACATATTTACGTGCACTTCGCTATTGTGCCATTAACTAGCTAGCCACCCTGCCAAGAATATATCATCAACAACTTAAATGGTTGGCCCATCTGGTCAGAATGAATCCTCACAAATCACCATAAAGGGCGTTCTTCTCGAGAATGCGTGGAAAAAGACCAAGAGGGAGACCTAGAAGAAGATGGATAGATGCAGTGATAGAGACATGTAACAAAGGAAAATCACTAATTCAGACAGTTCGAGCAGCTCAAGAACGACAAATGATATCAACCACGACATCTTTCGGTATCAGCGAAAAGAGAAAATAAGAAGAACTAGCTAGCACTAACTTATAATTTGTAGATCGTATCGTTAATGAGAAACTATGTAAAAGAAAACAACATGTAATGCAAGTACAAGATAATCTGTTGGCTGTTGTGAGGAAATGCAAAATGAAATGGTTTGGTCACATATCTTGGCCATCAGGCCAGGCAAAGGCCATTACGAAGGAATTGTGAAAAGAGCAAGAAGAAGTTGTAGACAGAGAAAGAGATGGGAAGATAACATTAAAGAGTGGACAGACCTCGACTTTCAGAGTCCCAAGGAATGATTGAAGATAGATAGAAATGGAGAAGGTTGATGAAATATGGCAATGATGCTTCATTGACCCCCAGGTTTCTGGGATGAAGAAAAAAGAAGATGATCTTATTATTTAATCATATATCTACAATAAAGCAATTGTATCGCTAACTTTACATAATTCATCATTTATCTACAATAAAACAGTTGTATTGTTAACTTTACATTATTCATCATAAATATGCACAATAATACAATTGTATTGTTACATTTACATTATTCATCATAAATATGCACAATAATACAATTGTATTGTTAAATTTACATTGTTCATCATATATCTACACTCAAACAATTGTATTGCTAACTTTACATTGTGAGCACAAGACAATCGTTAACGTGAACTAGTCTAATTATCAATATATATACTATCATGTCACTTGTTATTCCTGCACTTTTTTGTTGCACCATCGTCAGTGTAACTGAAAACTCTGCCACATTCTACCTACTCCGATCAGATCACACAGAAATACTCCATTAGATTGGGCAAACTGTAGTACCAACCGGCCGAGGTTCTTGAGCTATATTTAACAACGAAATATGCTTCAATGATGATATAAGTTTTACTCTCTTAAACATTTGTCCCTGATCGAGGAATGCTACTTTTTTCTTTTTTCTTAACTGTAATTGTAATTCTAACTATTGTTTTAGGAACGATGAAGTTTTAAAACAACTAAAAATAACAAGAGAACTACTAAAAACAATTAGAACAAGACAAGTGAAATTTTTGGGCATGTTAAAAGACACAACATCCCAATAAAAGTAATATTGGAAGGGAAAATACAAGGTAAAAGAGGCAGAGGCAGACCAAGATTAACATGGACGAGTAACAACAAAAGATGGACAAGTCAACCTATGACAATCTGCACTATCAAAGCAAGAGACAGAGTGGAATGGCGCTCCATGGTAGCCAACCTTCGATGCGGAGATGGCACTCAATGATGATGATGAATTGGTTTTAATATTAACATGAGTGCAAATATACTTGTGACTGTCCAATTCAGATAGAACTGAACATCACATGCCACCTACATTGGAGACAAGCTGTTACTGAGTTGTAATACCCCGACCTATCAATGTGGAATTCGGACGTGCTTCTTTCGAGAATGGGGCGCATTACTGAACCTCATGACGCGATTCTTTCGAGAATGGGACGCATTACTGAACCTCATGACGCGGTTCTTTCGAGAATGGGACGCATTACTGAACCTCATGACGCGGTTCTTTCGAGAATGGGACGCATTACTGAACCTCATGACGCGGTTCTTTCGAGAATGGGACGCATTACTGAACCTCATGACGCGGTTCTTTCGAGAATGGGACGCATTACTGAACCTCATGACGCGGTTCTTTCGAGAATGGGACGCATTACTGAACTTCATGACGCGGTTCTTTCGAGAATGGGACGCATTACTGAACCTCATGACGCGGTTCTTTCGAAAATGGGACGCATTACTGAACCTCATGACGCGGTTCTTTCGAGAATGGGACGCATTACTGAACCTCATGACATGGTTCTTTCGAGAATGGGACGCATTACTGAACCTCATTGCATGGTTCTTTCGAGAATGGGACGCATTACTGAACCTCATTGCATGGTTCTTTCGAGAATGGGACGCATTACTGAACCTCATGACATGGTTCTTTCGAGACTGGGACGCATTACTGAACCTCATGACATGGTTCTTTCGAGACTGGGACGCATTACTGAACCTCATGACATGGTTTTTTCGAGACTGGGACGCATTACTGAACCTCATGACATGGTTCTTTCGAGAATGGAACGCATTACTGAACCTCATGACATAGTTCTTTCGAGACTGGGACGCTTTACTGAACCTCATGACATGGTTCTTTCGAGAATGGGACGCATTACTGAACCTCATTGCTAGTCACGGGCGTGCACCATGCCGCAGTGGGACAATTGACATCATGTTACCTACGGGTCACTTTGAACTGGACTATTGATTGGCTTCAGCCTTTAACATTTGCCACGGGCGTAATGCCGACCACACTACCCCAAAAGTCATGTACCGAAGGTCTGTAAAATTGTATGGTCACTAACACCATATTCCCTATACGCCACTTGGCGTGACGGGGTTCTGTACTATTTTTTTTTACCTAGCCCACTTTGTTCACTGTCTCTCCCCCTTCCCCTCCCCACAATGTTATTTCATTAAAGAAAATTCGCTGCTTTTTTCTTCTTTTAAATCACAAAAATGTGTTGATTTTGTCCACATGTATAAGTTGTTGCTTTGTGCACAATATGAGTACATAAAGTGTTTATTGCTAGTCGATTGTTTCAGCTTACATATCAACATCTACTTCAGCTTTCACATCATCTACTTCAGCTTTCATATCAACATCTACTTCAGCTTTCATATCAACATCTACTTCAGCTTTCATATCAACATCTACTTCAGCTTTCATATCAATATCTACTTCAGCTTTCATATCAACATCTACTTCAGCTTTCATATCAATATCTACTTCAGCTTTCATATCAACATCTACTTCAGCTTTCATATCAACATCTACTTCAGCTTTCATATCAACATCTACTTTAGCTTTAAATTGGCAACAAACTGATGAGAGCAGCCCTACCTTATTAGTGGCTACATAGCTACAGTCTCAAAGCTAATACAAGTACGAGTATAAGGTTATCATTCGAAATAAAAGCTTACATTACAGACGTAAAAGATCTCCTTAAATATTCATCATTTCAGTCTATGTCTCTGTACCCAAGACGATATAACAACAAAAGACATCCTTCAGGACTGCCCCCCAGCTCACAGACTTCAGGAGGTCAATGTGGCCCATGCCCACCACTCTGAGAGAGAAACTCTACGGGGCAACCGAATCACTGATTCAGACAGCAGCCTTCGTAAGAGTCTGGAGTCCTAGTTTGAATGACGTCATGACTACTGACTTTTTTTTCTTGAATATTGACCATTATCTGCGTCTCCCCATATACATTTTTTCTTTCCCCTCCCCCCCCCCCCCCCCCCCCCCCCCCCGCGCCCCCTCCCCACAAACAATGGTTAAATATTGAATGTTCATGCAGAAACAAAGCACACACAAAACTTAGGCGAACACTTTATGTAGAATACATGATTAATTACATGATTAACTGAGTTATTGAGTTATTTTCGGGTCATCATCATTGCACTCCGAATATGTCCATAGTTGCTCAGATCCCCTCCTCAGCAATTCCCTCAGTGTCCAGCGACTGACGACTCCAGTTCTATGTTGGTTGGTAAGTCTTCTTACACGGCCACTAAGACATTACATGATGAATTTCTCATGAGAACTGAGACGGTCTATCCAAACGCATGCGTTCATTCTTTGGCAGAAATCTATCGTTATTTATAATCGGTTCTTTGAGTTCAAGATTCTCGTTCATCTTATTTTTCTCAACCATTCTAGTCGACGCATGCGCATTAGGTTCATCATTAACGGTGATTTTCTGGAATGCGCTTGGCCGATCAGCCCGTTCATTGGCCGAGAGTTGTAGCTGTTGACGTCCTGTATATGTTGTTGCTGACACTCCAAGATCAACGCTGTCTCGGCTACTTAAGTTGCTGCTGAAAGAACTTCTGCGACTCTCGTTGTCATCTGTGGATTTGGAACTTGTTTGGATCTGCATAGGAGATGTTGACCTTGAAGACTGGATGGAAACTAGTTTTCCCTCAGGAACCATCTCTGTCTGCTCAGTGCCGAGCTGCTTGTGATGTTGTTTAAGCAAGGCATTGCGGTTGTCTAACTGAAAATGGGTCGCTAAGTAGTCCTCCACACTGGCTTCCGATGTTATTTCTTGGTGTATTACAGCGGATGATAACAACGATGTCAAAGCTGGTGCTGAAGATTTTGTGACGTGTATATTACCAACAGGGGCTGTGTGAATCGTGCTGTTATCATGTGATAGAAAAATATTAGCATTTAGTGCTTCGTTAGATGATGTTCCTGTCATGTGGCTGGAGGATAACATGTTTGTTTCTTCATTCTGTGATAACTTGATGTTCGCGATATCATGGATACGTTTGTTGTTTTCTATTTCCTGCATTTGAGCGTTGTGTTGCTGCAGGATATCGTGCTGCTCTTGTCGTAGTTGTTGATTCTGAACCTGATATGAATTGATTTGATGTTTATGATTCTCTTGTTGTTCATATTGTAGAGGTTGCATTGTTTCTTTTAGCTGTTCTTCTATGTGTGGCTGCTGGTGGAGAACTTCGTAATGATGCGTATTGTTCTGTTCTCGGTGCTGCTGTTGGTATAGTTCATCCGACTTGCTGCCTTCAGTGCGTTGTTGCATGCCGTAATAGAAATGTTCACGAGATGTTGTCAAGGCACTGGCCGCTGGCTGCAAATACCCAGGTCTGGCCAGAACTTCGCTCGGCTGACGGTCAGATCTGATTTGCTCGTTGATCTGCGTGAAATAAAGAAAATAATTGGTAACATGCAATTTGTTAATGATCCATATTTTAAAAAATCACAAAAGTTAAAGTCTCTGTCTCTCTCTCTCTCTCTCTCTCTCTCTCTCTATATATATATATATATATATATATATATATATATATATATATATATATACATATATGTATATAACATATAACATATAATTAAAATATAGGGTTCTGTATGTTACTAACACAGGCATTCATATAACTCATAAGGCATATGACACGAGTTGCATCTTGGACCAGATCGATATTTTTTTAGTCGATTTATTCAATTACAAAAATTATTAAAACGAAAGTGGAAGAATCGTGTGACGTAATAGGTCTGCATCTGTCCACTGAACAGATAATCCAAGGTCTCCAAATTACAACGGGTTCCTCCCCTTTTCTCAATCGCCACGGTTGCAGGAGTCATCTATTCTCTTACGATTGGTACCTTAGATTTTCTCTTGGAAAGTAGGACAGGATGGATTGATGCTGACCATCACACATAAATATGCCGATCGTTATAAACGTCGTTCATGAATACCACTCATAAACATTGAGTTATTGAGTTATTTGTGAGCTGTCATTATTGCTGGGTCTTGTAGGAAGAATGACACACAATCGTTTCCCCAAACAAATATTATATGGCGAACTTAAGGACGGAAAGAGACCAAAGAGTAGACCAGTGCATAATAGAGAGATATAAGGATGTTTGCATGACTTCCTTGAGTGAATTCTATATCAGTGAAAGAAACGGGAAATCTGGCTGCAGATTGTAGCACATGGAGAACAAAATTAAAAATGGCACAGCAACTTTCGAGGCAGTGCTGATATCAAATTCAGAAGACAAAATGCGCAAGAGACAGGAGACGAGCCCAGGCACTATGAATACACCTTGCTCGTCCCGTGACTGGATCTGTCTATCCAATAGTGGCAGATTCTACAACTATAGAAGCTGTCCAGCATCATCATCATCATCATGTACCATACCGTCCTGCATAAGAAACTAAAATTGTTGCCAAACTACTGACTTATCATGATTGCTTGCTACCAACCGTCTGTCAAGACGCCAAAGGTCATATATTATCATTGCACTCCGAACATTTCCATTGGTGCTCAGATCTCCTCTTTAGCATATCCTACAGCGAACAGCGACTGACTACTCCATTTGCAGTTGTTGGTTGATAAGTCCTCACACACGATCACTGAGCCTCTCATTTCTAGATGTTTTAGAATTTAGAATTTTTTCAATATTCTATTTCTACATCGAATCCTTCTATTATTCCCTATTATCGCCTCGGAAGTTTCCCTATTTAATAATATTTTTTAATTATTATTTGTCTCCAGGGATGGAGCACCCACGGGGAAACAATGTGTACGAGTGTGATACATTCATGATGTCTCGTGGGGTCAGCGGACCCAGTTTGGACTATAAGGCGATTCTCTCTATAAGGCGGTTCTCTCTATAAGGCGGTTCTCTCTATAAGGCGAATCTCTCTATAAGGCGATTCTCTCTATAAGGCGGTTCTCTCTATAAGGCGGTTCTCTCTATAAGGCGAATCTCTCTATAAGGCGAATCTCGCTATAAGGCGATTCTCTCTATAAGGCGATTCTCTCTATAAGGCGGTTCTCTCTATAAGGCGGTTCTCTCCATAAGGCGATTCTCTCTATAAGACGGTTCTCTCTATAAGGCGATTCTCTCTATAAGGCGGTTCTCTCTATAAGGCGGTTCTCTGTATAAGGCGGTTCTCTCTATAAGGCGGTTCTCTCTATAAGGTGATTCTCTCTATAAGGCGGTTCTCTCTATAAGGTGATTCTCTCTATAAGGCGGTTCTCTCTATAAGGCGGTCGACGAAGTGGCATGGGACGATACCGGTGATATGGATGTCATTTTTGCCCCTGTGGTCTGAGGAATTGGAATGAGACGCCACTGGAGTGACAGTATTCTGTTGAACATCTGTTGAACATGTGTGGGTGTGTTGATACGTATAGACATGGCAGGTGTCGAATTAGTCGAGGTTACCTAAACAATTTTCCCCCACCCCCCACATAATTTTAGAACCCTACTTCCTGTTTTTGACCCGCCCATCGTTTAGCCCATCGTTTAGCCCATCGTTTAGCCCATCGTTTAGCCCATCGTTTAGCCCATTTTAGCCCATTTAGCCCATCGTTTAGCCCATCCTTTAGCCCATCGTTTAGCCCATCGTTTAGCCCATTGTTTAGCCCATTGTTTAGCCCATCGTTTAGCCCATTGTTTAGCCCATCGTTTAGCCCATCGTTTAGCCCATCGTTTAGCCCATCGTTTAGCCCATCGTTTAGCCCATCCGGTACGTGTATCATCACAAGTTCCGTCTCCCTCTGGTCACGACACTGGGAAGTCACTTTTACTTTTGTTCCTTGTACTAGTTCGAAATTATTTTGTTTTTGATGCTTCATTATTAGTTAGCTATGTAGGATTTATTTTTATTTACTTACATATTTGTGTGTGTGTGTTGTTTGTTTGTTTCTGCTGAAGGCCTATTGAGCCGAAATGTCGTTCAAATTTGTGTCGTCTATCAACTACGTATAGCTTTAACCAAACCATTTTTCTTCACGTCTCCTTCACATTCAGCTTTACCGGAAGCTTTGCGTTTGTATGCATTTATTTGTATATTTTTGCCTTGACCTCTATATTATTACATTCCACTGTCTAGCCATTGTCAATGATGATAGCTCCTAAATATTTAAAATGTTTAAAGATTTGAAGAATACCCCTACGAAATTATTTTGGTTTTTTATTGTTTTTGGTGGACATTACTTTTATCTTCACTTTTTTATTTGGGTGTTGGGGAGTGGGTGTCTTTCATCATGCAGTATCATGATTATATTTGTCTGGAACAGTCTCGGCATTTCATGAGAAACAGAACCCAATAGACAATCTACTGTTGTGAGCAATTCTTACCTTGTCCAACTTAGGGGCTTCAAGCGCAGACTTAATGTAGACAGCCGTAGCATCACATGACCTGGTCTTTTCTTTCGGTTTATGGGCTACACAGAAAACGCTCAGGTCTTCAGGATCATTCGGGTTGTGGTGGAAGTTCTTCACATTTAAGGGTGTGCCACACCTGACACAGGTGAAACAGTTCTTGTGATAGACAACGCCTTTTATTGGACCTGCTTTCTCCATGTGATAAACCTTCTTGCTACATCGTAGGCAGTCGTGTTTATGCTTGGGTTTGTCGTAGACTGGTTTCTATGTGGAAGGTAAATAAGAACAAAACAGTCAAGATATATTGTGACTTACAGTTAATAAATAAGATACATGTAATTGCGACTGTTTAATGATTACAACATAAGTGTATCATCGTCATCAACAACGTATCTTTGTATTCCTTTTTGGTTCCACTTTTAATTAATTTCCATTCCAGACTATCAACTTTTCTTGTATTTTTGTCTTTGTTTCCCACTTTCTCTCGTATCTTCACTCTTCCACGCTGATACAATAATTTCAAGGTTTTTTATCGTGATGTCACCAAAGAATGAAGACAGCCTATTGTTCCCTCACGCACTTTGAAAGAACTCTCCATAGACTGACTTTATTCAAAACATCTTTTAGCTATCCCCGATCTTCTCAACTTTATTCTATTATTTCCTAGAATCCCCTTGTTTGTTAGTATCAATGACTCATATTCGTGAGCACTCATTAACGTATAAGAGTTAACGATGGAAGTACAGTTTGGAACTCTCTCTCTCTCTCTCTCTCTCTCTCTCTCTCTCTCGCTCTCTCTCTCTCTCTCTCTCTCCAGTGATCTGTGTACGGTTAAAGGCTGAAGATTTAAAGAAACCGCTATAGTTTTACCTTGAACCTTTGTACCGCACTTTCATTAGGCTACGTGCTGTACCAGGCAACAAAACAAAATAATACTTCCAACTAAATCTCCCATTTCCTATAAAAATGTTTACCATATTTTGATCTCTTTATGGAAGAGAAGCAAACGCCGACTGACTGAAAGTTAATTTGGTCAATAAGAGAAAAGCTCACAGTCTGATATGTCAAAAATAGTTCAGAGTAAGAGAGATTATGTGTCTGATAATAAAGCTCTGCATATCGTGGACACCTAAAGATTATTACGAAGAAATTGGACTGGAAAACAACACAAAAAGAAATATAATAGCAGTAAAAAAAGTAGTAAAGTACCCCCGTCACGCCTAGTGGCGTATAGGGAAATATGGTGTTAGTGACCCTATATTTTACAGACCTTCAGCACATGATTTTTGGGGTAATGTGGTCGGTATTACGCCCGTGCTGCTTTACTTTCCCATAAAAAATCCGGTACCCATTTAAGGCTGGGTGAACCCGGAAGCCGTCGGTTGGGATCGAACCCTACCCCTTGTCCTTTGTAGTCCAGTTCACTAACCACTGATCTATCGCGGCTCAAATATAATAACAAACATATATTTGAAAAAATAGGCAACATCCATTAAACATATATTTTTTTTAAACAGGCAGCATCCATTAAATATATATCTTTAAAAAAAAAAGTAACATCCGCTAAACATATATTTTTTAATGGAAACATTGAAAACCTAGTGACAACATTCGAGTGGCAATGAGAGGCATTCCTACTTTGCTGGTAACTTATGATAAAGAAGACTTAGCTTTACATTTGCTGGGTACAAATAATAATAAATAAATATTATTATATATAGGGAACTTCCGAGGCGATAATAGGGAATAATAGAACAAAGAAGTATGTGTTAGCACTCGGAAAAATTTACAGACAAACAACAATAGAAAAAAACAAAGAACAATATATGGTCCGAAGCGGGATCCAACCCGTACTTAAATCCGTCCCACTTCGGACCATATATTGTTCTTCGTTTTTTTCTATTGTTGTTTGTCTGTCAATTTTATTACTTTATTAATTTATTTCCGGTCTGTGATCGTTACCCTATGCTATAGTCATTGAGAACGCCTTCGTGTAAGACTCTGCTACAATAGCTAATTGTTTAGTTAGCTGCGTGGCAGTGTGCCAAGCGTTCGGCTTTACATTTGCTGAAGGATGGCTAAACTCCAACTCTGTTAGCAACATCCTGGAATTAAAGAAAGCTATAGCAGCCCGCCACATCAATGGGATCTAAGAGCTAACAGCCTAGGCGTTGATTAAATGCCATGAAACTCAAACGCAGTTCCAAGTTACAAGAGGCTATATATTAGATTCAGATATCCTTTACTAGTAATAATGATGAAGTGATAAAGATTTGAGAATCAGGTCACGTTGTGATACAAAGGGATATTGATATTTTGTGAGACAAAGTTAAATTAAAGAGATTTATTTATTTATTTAATTTTTTAGCGTTCACCTGTTTTTTTTTTTACCTCTGACGAAGTCCTTAGAGACTAGGAACTGAATTTTGCGTGTTAATCAGTTTTTCCCTGGCAGCCATGTGCACAGGGGTCCTTCGCAGCACAGGCAGATAACTCCGTCTTCGGGGGTACTCATATTTTTTTTCCGTCCATGAGTAATTGACATTTCAAGCCTTGCCTCGCTGCTGAGACCAGGGATGGTTGCCGCAGAGAGAAATCATAAATAAAAATCCCAACTGGTGCAACCGAGATTTGAACCCACAACCTCTCTGTCTCGAGGCCGGTGTCTTGCCTCGAGACCAATCAGTCCCCCCGAATGAGATTTGATGAAGAGAACGTTACATGTCAGAGATACATGAAAGTATTGAAACGTAGAGTACGTCAGTAATGAGCTTCCATAGCCGTAAACAGAATATGGATCAGCTAAGCTGAAAAGGAACACATACTCAACTGGAGAGCCGGAACAGCTCAGTGGTTGGTGAACTGGACTACTAGGGACTAATCGACAGCTTCCAGGTTCACCCAGCCTTAAATGGTTATCGGATTTTTTTTTTCAGGGAAAGAAGTTTGACACGAGCGTAATCCTGACAACATTACGTCAAAAACAATGTATCGAAGGTCTGGCAAAAACAATGTGCCGAAGGTCTGACAAAACCAATGTAGCCGAAGGTCTGATAAAAAAACATGTGCTCTAGAGCAATACTATACGTAACGTTGTGGGGCTTCTTTTTTTCCTTTTAACTTCACTGAATTGGAGAATGTAATAGCAGAGAGGAGGATCATTGGTTTCCCCCTTCACCTTCAAATGATAGGTCTAATGTATTAAGTTGAGTACTGCACTTCCCTGCGATATCACAAGCCATATGGCACTTCACATCCCTGTGATATCACATGTTATAGAACACTTCACATCCCTGTGATATCACATGTTATAGAACACTTCACTTCCCTGGGATATCACATGTTATAGAACACTTCACTTCCCTGCGATATCACATGATGTAGGACACTTCACTTCCCTGTGATATCACATGCTGTAGGACACTTCACTTCCCTGTGATATCACATGTTATAGAACACTTCACCTCCCTGTGATATCACATGTTATAGAACACTTCACTTCCCTGTGATATCACATGATATAGAACACTTCACTTCCCTGTGGTATCACATGTTATAGAACACTTCACTTCCCTGTGATATCACATGTTATAGAACACTTCACTTCACTTCCCTGTGATATCACATGTTATAGAACACTTCACTTCCCTGTGATATCACATGTTATAGAACACTTCACTTCCCTGTGATATCACATGTTATAGAACACTTCACTTCCCTGTGATATCACATGTTATAGAACACTTCGCTTCCCTGTGATATCACATGCTGTAGGACACTTCACTTCCCTGCGATATCACATGATGTAGGACACTTCACTACCCTGTGATATCACATGTTGTAGGACACTTCACTTCCCTGTGATATCACATGTTATAGAACACTTCACCTCCCTGTGATATCACATGCTGTAGAACACTTCACTTCCCATGTGATATCACATGTTATAGACCACTTCACTTCCCTATGATATCACATGCTGTAGGACACTTCACTTCCATGTGATATCACATGTTATAGAACACTTCACTTCCCTGTGACATCACATGCTGTAGGACACTTCACTTCCCTGTGATATCACATGCTGTAGAACACTTCACTTCCCTGTGATATCACATGTTATAGACCACTTCACTTCCCTGTGATATCACATGTTATAGACCACTTCACTTCCCTGTGATATCACATGTTATAGAACACTTCACTTCCCTGTGATATCACATGCTGTAGGACACTTCACTTCCCTGTGATATCATAAATTATAAGGTACTTGACTGGCCTGCGATATCACATGCCACAGGGCACCCTTACTTTTACTGAAACCGTAAATGGTGACAGCTACTGAACCGGTGAACAATATTAAAGAATAACATTGTGGGGAAATAATGCTCGCCAGTTCCGACCAGGACATTACTAAAAATAAATAAACAAAAATGAGGTCGCATATGAATCGACTCAAATATAGGATGATATACACATAATCAGAAGAGATACAGCTGGAATATATTGTAACAACTGGGAAAATTGAGGGACGAAGAGATAGAGTGAAGCAAAGAGAAAAGATATGAGACAGCTTAAGAGAATGGCTTGGCAGCCTTGATGATGATGATGATGATGATGATGATGATGATGATGATGATGATGATGATGATGATGATGGTGATGATGATGATGATACACATAATCACATATAATAATATAGAATCTTACGTGGACATAATAGTCTGTCAATTCTATCCTAGCGATCGATGATGTCGATGTTCCTGGTGATGACACTGATGACGGCAGCAAGGAACCATTTACAGGCACATTCTGATTAACTTTCTCTTCCATACTGGCTCCATTCATCTTGCTAAGACCAACGTCATTTTGAGAAGTGCTCGGAGGCTGCCGAATATTTTGTGTTTTATGCGGTGAGGAAGACTGCACAAGGGTGGATTGGCTTCTGAGTTGTAAAGATGGGTTCAAAGATGTGGGGAATGTGATTGGAAACGTGTTTAGGCGCGGATGAGTGGGGCCTTCAGTAGGTGTTTGTGATGAAACACTTTGCTTTGATGTTGATGTGTTTTTACTTTCAGTAGAGACTGAGTGTTTAATAGATTCAGCCTCAATCTTGGTCATATTGTGGTTTGCATTATTACGAGATTTGATGTTTCCATCATCAAGAGAGACTTCATTTGACTTTTTAATGGAAATTTGTTGTTGTATCTGCTGATTATTGTATTGTTGCTCTTGTATTAGTTGCAGACGTTGCTGCTGCTCTTGCTGTTTTTGTAATTGCTGCTGCAAATGTTCTATTTGCTGCTGTTGCATTAGATGTTGCAGTTTTCTCTGCTCTTCCTCTTCTTCTTGTTTCTGCTTTTGTTGTTGTTGCTGTTGTTGTTGTTGCAGGATCAACATCTGCTGTTGTTGGTAACCGGCATTTAACTGAGTTAGGGACATGCTTAACTGCTGCTGCTGTTGTTGTAGAGTGGCTCCGTATGTTGAAGGAGTGATTTGGCTGGTCCCGCCAACAACTTGTGTCAAGAGCTGCTCTGGTGGATTTTGAAAACTGTGCGGAAGGAACTGTTGATTTGCCATTAGAGGACTTGTTAGAGTTACTGGACTTACTAGATTCTGCGTACCCTGAACCACAACACCATTTTGACCCCACATAGGGTTGTGAGAATGTAGACCTTCCTGGAAAGTGTGTGGTATGTTGTTATGGTTTATCGTTGAAATAAATCCTGGCGAACTCTGAACTAAGTTGACAGGATATATAATCTGACTACCCAGCTGCTGATATCCTGTTGAGACATAATTGTTGGGAAATCCCACAGTCTGCGCTGTACCATCAACCCATGTTGGGGTAACACTCGGATGAATTGTGCCAGGTAAAGGTAAAACTTGAAAAGTGTTGGTGGTCATTTGAAGTGGATTTTGAAAGCCGCTCATAATTGCAGATTTTGATGGCACTCGTTACAAGCAGGAAAGTCTCTTTAAAAATAAATTGACGAAGTCACACTTCGAGAAAACTGAAGTTTGGAATCAAATATTAAATTCAGTCACATAAAAGTTTCATGCTACATTCGTAATGCCTGAAAAGAAATAGCATATGTTTAATTATTGTTTACATTTCAAAATGATTACAAGATAAATTCTCACATTTTCGGAAGTTTTTTTAATTAAATTAATTAAATTACTGCATACTTACTTACCTCCATACTGTCTAACTTACTTAATTACTTTTTTTTCGTTCGCCAAGTTTTACCTCTGATGAAGCCCCTAGACAATAGGAAATGAATTTTGCGAGCCAATCCTTTTTTCCCTGAACAACTGTGTGCACTGGGGTCCCTCGCAGTACAGGCAGTTAACTCCGTCTTTGGAGGTACTCACATTTTTCCGTCCATGAGTAATTAACGTTTCAGGCCGGGCCTCGCTGCTGAGACCAGGGGTGGTTGCCCCAGAGAGAAATCAGAAATAAAAATCCCAACTGGTTCAGTTGGGACTTGTTATCTGTCTTTAGGCCGGCGTCTTGCCTCAAGACCAACCAGTCCCCCTGCCAATATTTTTAACAAAGCTCCACATCTTGTTAGTTTTGCAACAAAGCTTCGGTCTATTTGTGGGTGTCCCTGTGTTATGGGTCGATGTTCTCTGACCTCCCATACATTCTTCGTGGTCTATCTATTCCATTATGAAAACAAAGTCAACCGTCTATTTCTAATTGTTCCCCTTGAATTTGCAGGGGCCGCTACACTTCAATACGAGCCTTCAGTTTGATGCTGCAAAATTTGTCTCTTTATGTCAACCCAACAGTAGCTTATTCAACTTGTATAAGCCTTGCTAGATGATGAATCATCTACCTACATCACTAGACCGCAGCACGATGTGGAAACCAGGGATACAAATTTAAAAAAGAAGAAGACAACGACAACTAATGGAAGCCGCAGTTGGTCAAATGTAATTTTATTACTATTCCCACGATCTAGTTATTATTATAGATATTGTTGATAAGTCGACGTATCAATTTATGTTAGTAAACTCTGCAGCACTTGTTAAAGTGAACTCGGTATATCTCGCTGTTATTGTGGTATCATATAATAAAGTACGAGACTTGAATCGTTCGGAGACTTCTGGATAGTGTCGCTTCAAGCATCGAAACTCACGATTCGAGGCGGCATTGGATCGACCACAGCGGTAATTTTTGTTTCAACCACGAGTACAATTCACACTGCTTCCAGCGGGCATCGAACACAAGTTGTCCAGACATCGGTAGCCTAGTTGGGAAAATCAACTGAATATAATCATAAAATAACATACAAATATAACCAAGCAGGACCGCGCTAAAGCTGATGTTAATGGGAAACGAAATGTTTCTTCTTGTGTTGAATTCGTGAAGGAGAACACAATTCTTGTGTTGATTTCGTGAATGAGATAGACAATTATCTGACCACACATTCTCACATTCTACCTTCCCACCTCCGACGATGTCACTGTCTCTAATAATGTCCTGGCACGCCGGACAATTCGTAAGTACATTCAGGAAGGACAACTTCCTGCTAACTCGTCCCATACAATCCTTCCCGATCATGGGCATACCCTCTTGCTACATGCTGCCTAAGATACATAAACACAACTCGACAGGGTGACCTATTGTCTCTTCCATCTCATGTCCCACGGTACACATTTCTGACTTCCTTGACAGTGTCTTTCACCCTATATTCATGGACCTCCCTTCGTATGTTAAAGACACCAACGACGCTCTGAACCTCTTTGCCTCCATCACCCTTCTTCCTGACCGCAACTACCGCCTCTTTATCAAGGATGTCTGCTCCCTGTATACCTCCATACCACACATCGACGGCCTTCGAGCTCTCACATTTTTCCTTGACCTGAGAAGCCAACTTTCTATCACTACCGACCGCCTCCTCCGTCTAGCGGAACTAGTCATTAACATCAACTCTTTCTAGTTCGATGACAACTCCATCACCCAGATCAGCGGTGTGGCGACGGGCACCAACATGGGCCCTATCTATGCTTGTTTCTTGATGGGCTACCTTGAACACCAGATCATCCACACCTACCAAGACCCTCTTTCCTTTTTTACCTTAGGTACATTGATGACTGCACCGGTCCGACTAACCTTTCCGAGGAGATCTCCTCATTCATCGAATATGTTGGACATATTCACCCCTCGATCATATCACTTCCCATATTTCCACCTCCTCTGTCTCCTTCCTCGACATCACAGTTTCATTGGATGCCTCGGATCTACTTACCTCGATCTTCTACAAACCTACTGACTCCCATTGTTTCCACTGCTATGACTCTTCTCACGCGACATCCTGCAAGAACTCTCTTCCCTATTCGCAAATCCTCATGCTTCGTCACCTTTGCAAGGACGATGAATTTTTTTTTTCATTGCCACATCTCATCATCCTATCTCTTATCCCTCGGTCCACATTGTCTTAACTTAATCATCCTAGATGTTGTAGTAGTTATCGTTGCCTCATCTCATCATCCCATTTCTTATCCATCGGTCCACATTGTCTTAACTTAATCATCATAGATGTTGTAGTAGTTATCATTGCCTCATCTCATCATCCCATCTCTTATCCCTCGGTCCACATTGTCTTAACTTAATCATCCTAGATGTTGTAGTAGTTATCATTGCCTCATCTCATCATCCTATCTCTTATCCCTCGGTCCACATTGTCTTAACTTAATCATCCTAGATGTAGTAGTAGTTATCATTGCCTCATCTCATCATCCCATCTCTTATCCCTCGGTCCACATTGTCTTAACTTAATCATCCTAGATGTTGTAGTAGTTATCATTGCCTCATCTCATCATCCCATCTCTTATACCTCGGTCCACATCTCCTTAACTTAATCATCCTAGATGTTGTAGTAGTTATCATTGCCTCATCTCATCATCCTATCTCTTATCCCTCGGTCCACATTGTCTTAACTTAATCATCCTAGATGTAGTAGTAGTTATCATTGCCTCATCTCATCATCCCATCTCTTATCCCTCGGTCCACATCTCCTTAACTTAATCATCCTAGATGTTGTAGTAGTTATCATTGCCTCATCTCATCATCCTATCTCTTATCCCTCGGTCCACATTGTCTTAACTTAATCATCCTAGATGTAGTAGTAGTTATCATTGCCTCATCTCATCATCCTATCTCTTATCCCTCGGTCCACATTGTCTTAACTTAATCATCCTAGATGTAGTAGTAGTTATCATTGCCTCATCTCATCATCCTATCTCTTATCCCTCGGTCCACATTGTCTTAACTTAATCATCCTAGATGTAGTAGTAGTTATCATTGCCTCATCTCATCATCCTATCTCTTATCCCTCGGTCCACATTGTCTTAACATAATCATCCTAGATGTAGTAGTAGTTATCATTGCCTCATCTCATCATCCCATCTCTTATACCTCGGTCCACATCTCCTTAACTTAATCATCCTAGATGTTGTAGTAGTTATCATTGCCTCATCTCATCATCCCATCTCTTATACCTCGGTCCACATCTCCTTAACTTAATCATCCTAGATGTAGTAGTAGTTATCATTGCCTCATCTCATCATCCCATCTCTTATCCCTCGGTCCACATCTCCTTAACTTAATCATCCTAGATGTTGTAGTAGTTATCATTGCCTCATCTCATCATCCCATCTCTTATCCCTCGGTCCACATCTCCTTAACTTAATCATCCTAGATGTAGTAGTAGTTATCATTGCCTCATCTCATCATCCTATCTCTTATCCCTCGGTCCACATTGTCTTAACTTAATCATCCTAGATGTAGTAGTAGTTATCATTGCCTCATCTCATCATCCTATCTCTTATACCTCGGTCCACATCTCCTTAACTTAATCATCCTAGATGTTGTAGTAGTTATCATTGCCTCATCTCATCATCCTATCTCTTATACCTCGGTCCACATCTCCTTAACTTAATCATCCTAGATGTTGTAGTAGTTATCATTGCCTCATCTCATCATCCCATCTCTTATACCTCGGTCCACATCTCCTTAACTTAATCATCCTAGATGTTGTAGTAGTTATCATTGCCTCATCTCATCATCCCATCTCTTATACCTCGGTCCACATCTCCTTAACTTAATCATCCTAGATGTTGTAGTAGTTATCATTGCCTCATCTCATCATCCCATCTCTTATACCTCGGTCCACATCTTAACTTAATCATCCTAGATGTTGTAGTAGTTATCATTGCCTCATCTCATCATCCCATCTCTTATACCTCGGTCCACATCTCCTTAACTTAATCATCCTAGATGTTGTAGTAGTTATCATTGCCTCATCTCATCATCCCATCTCTTATACCTCGGTCCACATCTCCTTAACTTAATCATCCTAGATGTTGTAGTAGTTATCATTGCCTCATCTCATCATCCCATCTCTTATACCTCGGTCCACATCTCCTTAACTTAATCATCCTAGATGTTGTAGTAGTTATCATTGCCTCATCTCATCATCCCATCTCTTATACCTCGGTCCACATCTCCTTAACTTAATCATCCTAGATGTTGTAGTAGTTATCATTGCCTCATCTCATCATCCCATCTCTTATACCTCGGTCCACATCTCCTTAACTTAATCATCCTAGATGTTGTAGTAGTTATCATTGCCTCATCTCATCATCCCATCTCTTATACCTCGGTCCACATCTCCTTAACTTAATCATCCTAGATGTTGTAGTAGTTATCATTGCCTCATCTCATCATCCTATCTCTTATACCTCGGTCCACATCTCCTTAACTTAATCATCCTAGATGTTGTAGTAGTTATCATTGCCTCATCTCATCATCCTATCTCTTATACCTCGGTCCACATCTCCTTAACTTAATCATCCTAGATGTTGTAGTAGTTATCATTGCCTCATCTCATCATCCTATCTCTTATACCTCGGTCCACATCTCCTTAACTTAATCATCCTAGATGTTGTAGTAGTTATCATTGCCTCATCTCATCATCCTATCTCTTATACCTCGGTCCACATCTCCTTAACTTAATCATCCTAGATGTTGTAGTAGTTATCATTGCCTCATCTCATCATCCTATCTCTTATACCTCGGTCCACATCTCCTTAACTTAATCATCCTAGATGTTGTAGTAGTTATCATTGCCTCATCTCATCATCCTATCTCTTATACCTCGGTCCACATCTCCTTAACTTAATCATCCTAGATGTTGTAGTAGTTATCATTGCCTCATCTCATCATCCCATCTCTTATACCTCGGTCCACATCTCCTTAACTTAATCATCCTAGATGTTGTAGTAGTTATCATTGCCTCATCTCATCATCCCATCTCTTATACCTCGGTCCACATCTCCTTAACTTAATCATCCTAGATGTTGTAGTAGTTATCATTGCCTCATCTCATCATCCTATCTCTTATACCTCGGTCCACATCTCCTTAACTTAATCATCCTAGATGTAGTAGTAGTTATCATTGCCTCATCTCATCATCCCATCTCTTATACCTCGGTCCACATCTCCTTAACTTAATCATCCTAGATGTAGTAGTAGTTATCATTGCCTCATCTCATCATCCCATCTCTTATACCTCGGTCCACATCTCCTTAACTTAATCATCCTAGATGTTGTAGTAGTTATCATTGCCTCATCTCATCATCCCATCTCTTATACCTCGGTCCACATCTCCTTAACTTAATCATCCTAGATGTTGTAGTAGTTATCATTGCCTCATCTCATCACCCCATCTCTTATACCTCGGTCCACATCTCCTTAACTTAATCATCCTAGATGTAGTAGTAGTTATCATTGCCTCATCTCATCATCCCATCTCTTATACCTCGGTCCACATCTCCTTAACTTAATCATCCTAGATGTTGTAGTAGTTATCATTGCCTCATCTCATCACCCCATCTCTTATACCTCGGTCCACATCTCCTTAACTTAATCATCCTAGATGTAGTAGTAGTTATCATTGCCTCATCTCATCATCCCATCTCTTATACCTCGGTCCACATCTCCTTAACTTAATCATCCTAGATGTTGTAGTAGTTATCATTGCCTCATCTCATCATCCCATCTCTTATACCTCGGTCCACATCTCCTTAACTTAATCATCCTAGATGTTGTAGTAGTTATCATTGCCTCATCTCATCATCCCATCTCTTATACCTCGGTCCACATCTCCTTAACTTAATCATCCTAGATGTTGTAGTAGTTATCTGTGCCTGAATGTTTGTTGTCGTTGTCCTCGTTCTCTGAAGAAGGCCGCAAGTAACCCTAAACGTCAGTATTTTGTTGTGTTCCTTTTTTTGTAAAGCTGTCACCATACCTTGTAGGAATGTACGTTACACACCACTACTGCATCCTTGCTACCAGCTTTACCGCAGCACTACAATTATTTGCCTGTTCCCTGTTGAACTGTTTAATTTACTTCTACCGAACAAATGCCATGCTGTGTAATCCGTGACAATTAATTCGAAAAATCCATGGACTTCAGTATCTACATTTGAAAGGTACACACATTGTTGTTATTGCCAACCTTGTCTTTATAAGTTCAGCAAGAGTGCATCTTGTTAATGTTAAAAGCAAAGCTTCAGTCTATTTATGGGTTTATCAATGTTATGAGTTCATGTTTTCTGACATCTTATTCATTCTTCGTGGTTTATCCTTTATGCAAACAAAGTTAACCGTATTATTTCTGATTGTTTTCCTTGTATCTGTTGCTGCTCTTCAAAACATCCTTTTTGTATTATAATGTTTCATACTCTGTTTCTTTTTCATGCAATATGACCAACAATAGCATGACAAACTTTGTTAAACAACCAAACGTTGCTTGAGTATGGTTGTCCTACCTTAGATATTACCATAGACCGTTACCTGACAGTGGACACCGGCTATTTAAAAAAAAGGCGCTACTATCATAAAGGGACCCCGCGAGATTTGTATATAATTGTATTGCTATTCGCATAGAATAGATAGATTCCCCTCCCCCCCCCATGTCTGGATACCGGTTCCCTGAATATAGTTCCATGTTATCATAGTTCTTTTTTCACGTCATCTGTTGCATTCGTCTCTCTGGTCTTTGACCTCGTCTATTGATGAGGATTTTCAGAACGAAACGTTTATTATTGTCTCGACCTATACTCGTAAAGCTGGAACTTACAATTTATATGTGATTGTTTTGTCCGAACGGTTGATGTTAAACATGAGAGAGGGTGATAATAAAATTACAATTAAGGTACTTGATATTAACGTTCGCTCGGTAGAGCTTGATATTAAATTCGAGAAAGGTTACTATTATAGTAGACTCGACATTGCCTGTATTAATGTAGAGTCAACAGATTTCTCAGAGGAATGTTGAGAGCTCCTTGGACAGCTAAAAAGACGAACGAGGAAATTCAAAAAAGGCCAACACAAAAAAAAGAAGCTCATAAGAAACATCAGAAAGAAACAATTAACATTCTTCGAGCACATCTTGAGAAGATTAAAGTTGAAATACTTGGTTACAAGTGGTAAAATATAGGGGAAGAGAGATCGGGGACGACAAAGAGAGAATATACTTGATAGCTTGGTGTCATGGCACGGAAACAACAACCAACAACAGAATTGATACGATGCACGGTGGATATAGAATTGTGGAAGGACATGATCGCCCATGCCAACCAAGATGATACATTAACATTATGCCGTCTCCGCTTCGAAGGTTGGCTACCATGGAGCGCCATTTCACTCTGTCTCTTGCTTTGATGGTGCAGGTTGTCGTAGGCTGAATTGTGGAAGGACATGATCGCCTATGCCAGCCGGTATGGTACAATGACAATGAGTGCCGTCTCAGCAACGAAGGTTGGCTAGCATGGAGCGCCATTCTGCTCTGTCTCTTGCTTTGATGGTGCAGGTTGTCATAGGCTAGTTTGTCCATCTTTTGATGTTACTCGTCCATGTTAGTCTTTGTTGGCCACTGCTTCTTTTACCTTGTATTTTCCCTTCCAAGATTACTTTTAGTAGGTTGTTGTGTCTTTTAACATGCCCCAAAAATCGCATTTGTCTTGTTTGAATTGTTCTAGTCGTTGTCTTTTCAATTTTAGTTGTTTTAAGACTGCATCATTTGTTTTCTTTTCTTTCCATCCAATTCTACCTATTCTTCTATATATCCACATTTCAAAGGCTTCAATTTTATGTTCTGTTTTCTTGTCTAATATCCATGTTTCTGCACCATATAGAAATGTTGAGAAGATATAATATTTTGCTATTCTAAGGTTTAGCCCTGGTGTTATTTGTTTTGATGTTAGTATTGGTTAGTATATATATATATGTATATGAAGGTTAGTATATATTGTTATGATACATGATGATAATAAACAGAGCTAGAATTTAAAGTGAATTCGGTAGAGCTTGATTTTAGAGTAGACTTTACGCAGCTTGATCTAAGGATTTCTTTTTCAATCGAATCTTTCAATATTGAAAAACAAAAGATTGATTATTGATTATTATTTAAATATAATATATTCTTCATATCGGAAGAATGTTGAAAGTTCCCTGGACAGCTAAAAAGACTAATGAGGAAGTTCTCAAAGAAGCCAACACAAAAAGGCAGCTCTTAAAAAACATCATAAAGAAGCAATTAACATTTTTCGGGCACATCATGAGAAGAGGAAAGTTGGAATACTTGGTTACAACTGGCAAAATAAAAGGAAAGAGAGATCGCGGGCGACAAAGAGAGAAAATACTGGATAGCTTGGTGTCGTGGCATGGAAAACAGTCAACAACAGAACTGATACGATGCACTGTAGATAGAAGATTGTGGCGGGACATGATCACCTACGCCAACCGGTATGGCACATGATGACGATGATTTAAATATGTCTATATCAGATTGACTTCAGTACGAGCCCTACACTTCTCCTTGATTCTGGCAACGAATCGACAAGCACGGAACATCTGATACTCGTTATAACATCTTAAAGGGTAACAACACAATCTTTTCATTTTGTTGACAATGATACCCCTCGCATTGTTCCTAAATCAACAAAGGTTTCCATTTACATTTTTTAAGTTGTATTGTTCTTGACTCTGTCATGTCACAAAATTATTGACGTCAGCTAATTAAAGTTTACAGACTATGGGGAGTTCCCCGACGTCAGTGACGTTAAGTACTAATGTAAAACAAGTGCACATCACATAATTATTTACACTCACTTGTTTCTGTATTTATTTGTTTTTAATCAACTGTTTCTCTCACAATTGTAATTAATGTAATTAATTAATTTAATAAATATAATCATACATTTTAAGGCGAGCATAAAGTATCCCACCCCGACATCTTTACTTTTAGCTGCTGTCTAGCACGAAGGAAACATACATGGACAACAAAAACAGAAATAATGGAGAGTTGAAGAGAATGATGCAGTGAGAAACCAAGTCCAGAAATGATAAATAACTGCATAGATATACATTTGTGGAGCGTCATGATCACCTACGGCAGCAGGTATAGTACTTGATGGTGAGTATGGGACTTTGTGACCTTATTCTGTTCAATGTCATACAATGACATCTAATATAACATTAACAAGTGTGATTCGTTAATAGTTTAATTGATAACTGTTCAAAATGTCATCTTATGGCATTGATATATCATTGAAAGTCCTGTAACATTTTGTGCTTTAACTGTCAGCTATTCAAAATGTAATCATGTGACATTTCATATAACTATTAACAACATTCCTGCCTCTTCAGTGGTCTCATTGATAACTGTTGAAAACGTCATCAAGTGATATCGAATATGACTTTAAAAGCTCAGTCTCTTTGGGAGCTTTAAATCAGCTGCTAAAAAATAACATAACATTACAATAGCAAACCTACATGTAGAAGCGTACTCTCACTGACATTCTCGATCAACGATTCCGCGTGTCATTAAAGACATGAAATATAACTATGATAACTCAGATACAGAGCTGGCCCTTACCTTAACCTGAGCTATGTCCCGGACAGATAACAGGCAAGTTGTGACATTCACGCCAGCAGCTTTATTTTATCATGTTTTACAAATTAAAAGAGTAAAGGTAGCAACACTTCCTAGAATACCTATGAAGCGTGAAAATGGTAAAGACGTCATAACACCTCTTAAAATACCGGTGGTTGAGGAAAAAAAAAACAGAATGTAGAATTTCTCCAATGCTTAGAATGCGGCTATCCCACACCACAATCGGTTTGGTGTGTGAATTAGTTAACATTCCGGAGCCAGTTAAACTGGTAGTTAAGATTTAAAAAAAAAAAAACTATAAGTTTAAAGTATGTGTAGACTTTATATTTTGTGAACACTTTAGTATTTGTCATTTCTGTTTCATTTCAGTTCATTGAAGGTCACATGACAATATATATAATAAACCCGCATTTTGAGCCAGTTCGCTGAATAGAAATATGTGAATACCGATTCTGTTAAGAGTACAAGTAGCTAAGTCGGTACGGGAGACTTGCTGGTAACCAAACTCTTTAGTTCTCTGGAAAATAGGACACATTCTGGGGTGTCGAACGGGGGTTTAGCAATTCGTTCTCCTTGTTGTGAGAGATATTGCGGCTATTGTGCCTGAGCGACATTCATTACTACTATACAATACCTTTTTTATCTGACACTTTTCTCATGTGGGATTACAATACTATCTATGTGTGCTCTGTCTTATTTTCGATTTACATAAATATATAGTCTCAATTGTATTATATGAATAGTGTTATAGAAGAAATTATAATGCTTAAAGGTAGATGCCTGTAAAAGGTAAAGGATATTCAGTAATGCATACAGTAGCTGGGCTGTTAAGTGTTAAACAGTTCGTCACAGTACTTTAAGATGACGGAAGCTGGGCCAGCACAGGATTGTTTGACTTTTCTAGCAAAGAAAGTTCAGGCGTCCCTATGCACTGTTACTATATATATATATATATATATATATATATATATATATATATATATATATATATATATATATACATATATATATATATATGTTTATATGTATTTATATTTATATTTATACTACTATATTATATATTCCTTTTCCTACATTCTGCACTAATACATTTCCTGCATAAGGAAATACTCCTTATCAAAATATACGTAAAGAAAGTGATATTTTAAATTCAAAAATTATCATTAATAAATGATCGTGCATTTGCCTTGGCACCGTTTTAAATAAATTCATCTATTTCGATTGCATGTGTAATTGCACGCTTTATAGATGTAATTACCCTGCCAAGAATATATAGAACAACAACAACTTAAATGGTTCGGCCCCCTGGTCAGAATGAATCCTCGCTAATCACCATCAAGGGCGTTCTTCTCAAGAATGCATGGGAAAAGACCAAGAGGAAGACCCAGAAGAAGATGGATAGATGCAGTGACAGAGACATGTAACAACAATAGGAAAATCACTAATTCAGACAGTTCGAGAGCTCAAGAACGACAAATGATATAACCACGACACCTTTTAGGTATCAGTGAAAAAAGAAAAGAAGCAGAAGAAGAAGATAGATGTAATTGATTGACCAATTAGTTGTTCCAGAACCATTGTAGAACGAGTATCCGTTTTTATAAGTTTCATAAAAAGTTAAAGCATCTTAATCATATAAGTATACATACCGATGAATAAGAATATTTAAACAAAGATGATAGCCATAATGTACAATAACTGTAATACTTTACATATTTGTGAATGACAACTAAACGTAAAAGAAGTAAAATGCTACAATTTGAAAATGATCGAGAATATTCCCTTTGAACAATTGTTAGTCACATGTTCGTGATGCAGGTTTTAATCACATAAAGCGACTTTGTTTCTGTTCCCTCTAAGACTGTAATTCCTAAAAGTAAAACAAATAGCACATGTCTTGTGACAAATAAAAAAAACAATTACAGTAGAAAATTAAAAATGCAGACCACAGGCGCAATAGAACAAAATAATAGCCAAGTAGCAGCCATTCCCGGATTTGAAGAAATTTGAGCTCAAAACTTCGACTATGAAGTGCTGCGATATTTTAGTTACTGCTTTTTTTTTTTTTTTACATTAGCTTGCTAGGTTAAGCCATGACAGGTAAGTTAAACTATAAAATAGTGTTTTGCGTAGTAAGTGTAGTTTTTATGTGCCGAACATTCTGTGTAAGCCTTAGAGGCAATGCAGCAGGAGGTCGACGTCTCATGACCCAGGCGGGCCCACCTCCCCTAGAGTGTCAAGAAGGTAAAGGAAACACTTGCTCGACAGGGATTTCTTCTGATGATCAGATTGCCTTCTGCTGCGAAGCTCTGTACAAAGAGTTTCCTACTACTGAGAAGAAGTAAATTAAATTCAAATATTAAATACATTTATTTCCAAACTTTCAATAATACTTATTTAATATTTTAAGAAGAAAAAACAAACAAATAATTTAAATTAACTTAAATGAAAACAATAGAAAAGATTTAACGATTTTTGTTTCTTGTGTTTATTTTATGAGTAAGACAAGCGCTCATTTAGGCGACACTTTGTGATCCTTACGTGGAGGACGGTACTATTCCTTTTTTATCTTTTTTTTTTTTAGCAATTTTTCCCAGTTCAATGATCCATGCATTCATTCATTTTTCTGTTGGTTCATGAAATCCAAAGCTCCAAGCATTGATACGTTACTGCATAAGGCAAATAGTAAGTGCACACGCCATTCAACTATTATTGAGACTAGTAGCGAAATATATGTATTGACGTCAAACATACAACTTTAGACAGAAAAGTGTGCAGACAGATGCTATTGTTGACAAGTGAAAGACTAACGGTTTAAACAGATAGAAGGTCACATAAACAGTTTAAACAGATAAAAGGTCAGGCAGACAGTTTAAACAGATAGAAGGTCACACAAACAGTTTAAAAAGATAGAAGGTCAGGCTGACAGTTTAAACAGATAGAGGGTCACACAAAACAGTTTAAACAGATAGAAGGTCACACAAACAGTTTAAACATATAGAAGGTCAGGCAGACAGTTTAAACAGATAGAAGGTCAGGCAGACAGTTTAAATAGATAGAAGGTCAGACAAACAGTTTAAACATATAGAAGGTCAGGCAGATATTTTAAACATAAAGAAGATCAAACAGTTTAAACATATAGGATATCAGACAAACAGTTTAAACAGATAGAAGGTCAGGCAGACAGTTTAAACAGATAGAATGTCAGGCAGATAATCTTAACATATAGAATGTCAGACAAACAATTTAGAGAGATAGAATGTCAGACAAACAGTTTAAACAGATAGAAGGTCAGACAGACCGTTTAAACAGGAAAAAAAGTCAGAAAAACAGTTTAAACAGATAGAAGGTCACACAAACAGTTTAAAAATATAGAATGTCAGACAAACTGATTAAACAGATAGAAGGTCAGGCAGACAGTTTAAACAGATAGAATGTTAGACAAACAGTTTAAACAGATAGAATGTCAGACAAACAGTTTAAACAGATAGAATGTCAGACAAACAGTTTAAACAGATAGAATGTCAGACAAACAGTTTAAACATATAGAAGGTCAGGCAGATAGTTTAAACAGATAGAAGGTCAGACAAACAGTTTAATCAGATAGAAGGTCAGGCAGACAGTTTAAACAGATAGAAGGTCAAACAAACAGTTTAAACTGATAGAAGGTCAGGCAGACAGTTTAAACATACAGGATGTCAGACAAACAGTTTAAACGGATAGAAGGTCACACAAACAGTTTAAACAGATAGAAGGTCAGGCAGATAGTTTAAACAGATAGAAGGTCAGACAAACAGTTTAATCAGATAGAAGGTCAGACAGACAGTTTAAACAGATAGAAGGTCAGGCAGACAGTTTAAACAGATAGAAGGTCAAACAAACAGTTTAAACTGATAGAAGGTCAGGCAGACAGTTTAAACATACAGGATGTCAGACAAACAGTTTAAACGGATAGAAGGTCACACAAACAGTTTAAACAGATAGAAGGTCAGGCTGATAGTTTAAACAGATAGAAGGTCAGACAAACAGTTTAATCAGATAGAAGGTCAGACAAACAGTTTAAAAAGATAGAAGGTCAGACAAACAGTTTAATCATATAGAAGGTCACATAAACAGTTTAAACAGATAAAAGGTCAAGCAGACAGATTTAAACAGATAGAAGGTCACACAAACAGTTTAAACAGATAGAAGGTCAGGCAGATAGTTTAAACAGATAGAAGGTCACACAAAACAGTTTAAACAGATAGAAGGTCACACAAACAGTTTAAACATATAGAAGGTCAGGCAGACAGTTTAAACAGATAGAAGATCAGGCAGAGATTTTAAATAGATAGAAGGTCAGACAAACAGTTTAAACATATAGAAGGTCAGGCAGATATTTTAAACATAAAGAAGATCAAACAGTTTAAACATATAGGATATCAGACAAACAGTTTAAACAGATAGAAGGTCAGGCAGACAGTTTAAACAGATAGAATGTCAGGCAGATAGTCTTAACATATAGAATGTTAGATAAACAATTTAGAGAGATAGAATGTCAGACAAACAGTTTAAACAGATAGAAGGTAAGACAGACAGTTCAAACAGAAAGAAGGTCAGACAGACCGCTTAAACAGAAAGAAGGTCAGCCAGACCGTTTAAACAGAAAAAAGTAAGAAAAACAGTTTAAACAGAAAGAAGGTCAGACAGACCGTTTAAACAGAAAAAAAGTCAGAAAAACATTTTAAACAGATAGAAGGTCACACAAACAGTTTAGAAATATAGAATGTCAGACAAACTGTTTAAACAGATAGAAGGTCAGGCAGACAGTTTAAACAGATAGAATGTCAGACAAACAGTTTAAACAGATAGAATGTCAGACAAACAGTTTAAACAGATAGAATGTCAGACAAACAGTTTAAACAGATAGAATGTCAGACAAACAGTTTAAACATATAGAAGGTCAGGCAGATATTTTAAACATAAAGAAGATCAAACAGTTTAAACATATAGGATGTCAGACAAACAGTTTAAACGGATAGAAGGTCACACAAACAGTTTAAACAGATAGAAGTTCAGGCAGATAGTTTAAACAGATAGAAGGTCAGACAAACAGTTTAATCAGATTGAAGGTCAGACAGACAGTTTAAACTGATAGAAGGTCAGGCAGACAGTTTAAACAGATAGAAGGTCAGACAAACAGTTTAAACATATAGAAGGTCAGACAAACAGTTTAAACAGACAGAAGGTCAGGCAGACAGTTTAATCATATAGAAGGTCAGACAAACAGTTTAATCAGATAGAAGGTCAGACAAACAGTTTAATCAGATAGAAGGTCAGACAAACAGTTTAATCATATAGAAGGTTAGACAAAAAGTTTAAACAGAAAGAAGGTCAGGCAGATAGTTTAAACAGATAGAAGGTAAGACAAACAGTTTAAACAGATAGAAGGTCAGACAAACAGTTTAAACAGATAGAAGGTCAGACAAACAGTTTAAACATATAGAAGGTCAGACAAACAGTTTAAACAGACAGAAGGTCAGGCAGACAGTTTAATCATATAGAAGGTCAGACAAACAGTTTAATCAGATAGAAGGTCAGACAAACAGTTTAATCAGATAGAAGGTCAGACAAACAGTTTAATCATATAGAAGGTTAGACAAAAAGTTTAAACAGAAAGAAGGTCAGGCAGATAGTTTAAACAGATAGAAGGTCAGACAAACAGTTTAAACAGATAGAAGGTCAGACAAACAGCTTAATCAGATAGAAAGTCAGACAAACAGTTTAATCAGATAGAATGTCAGACAAACAGTTTAAGCATATAGAATGTTAGACAAACCGTTTAAACAGATAGAAGGTGAGATAAACAGTTTAACAGATAGAAGGTCGGGCAGACAGTTTAAACATATAGAAGGTCAGGCAGATAGTTTAAACAGATATAATGTCAAACAGTTTAAACAGATAGAAGATCGGGCAAATAGTTTAAACAGATAGAAGGTCAGGCAGATAGTTTAAACAGATGGAAGGTCAGGCAGATCATTTTAACAGATAGAATGTCAGACAAGCAGTTGAAACAGATAGAAGGTCAGGCAGATAATTAAACAGATAGAAGGTCAGGTAGATAGTTTAAACAGATAGAAGGTCAGACAAACAGACAGGCCGATTAGTGGTTAGGTGTGAGTGTAGGTATCTACTAACCAATAAGCAGACAAACAAAGGCAACAAGTAATGTCAATGCCATGACAAATATACTAGCATCAAAACAAACGCCGGGACTAAATCTAAGAATAGCAAAATATAATATCTACTCAACATTCCTGTATGGTGGGTACAGGATCTTTTCTTATCTTTTGTAAATGTTTGGTGAATAAACGTTTGAATAAAGTACTTTTCAGAGTTGATCTTGAACTTGATAATATATAATAATGTCTTCGAGTCGTGTTTATTCGTTCGTATTCATACTTCATATACTGTTTTTATTAGGCCGTCTCGTTCTTAACAAATTATTCAAGTAAAATCTCATCCTTTTGATCTTGACCATCGACAGAGATTTGAGGTGCACCATAACACCAACACATATTTATTTATGTACTATTTACAGTCCGATGGTCACGAGTAATAGAGATGTGCGTGGCCGTGCGGCTAAAGGCACTGTTTCCCTGGCTGAAAAGCCGGCGTACGATGTTCGAAACCAGCAGTAGACAGAAATGATTTTTTCTTATCAAAATAAAAATTCTGAGTCTCACATGTGGCGACTGCTTTGACCAAGCGACCTTTATCCCTCTGGTACTATCGTTAGCCCCCCGACACACACCAGCAATGGTAATATGTGCTGTAAAGATAGTTTTAGAAGATAGATAACCACAAGTTACATTACCAAATTTCATGGTTTATTTGTGCCATATATTACTTCTAGGATACAGTCAATATCAAAACAACTTGGCGTTTTCAATGGCTCTGAATCACTCACTCCTAGAACTATTTAACACATCACAGGTTATGCTTATAGCTATCTATACACAAGTCATGTTGTGGACTTACTAGATCGATTAATCTATTCACTTGGGTCTAATATTGATCTTGTTCGAACGTCCTGTCTAGCTACATTATTTGGCAGCCTTTCTAATTGCTCTGCACTGGAATCAGCTTGTGAATACTTTGCTCACTGACTGCCCTTCCTCTCTAATGTTCTCACTGTGACTAAATACTTCTCTCGGAATGTGAGTCGTCTTTTTCTCGGCGTGTGTGTATGTGAGTGAGTCTCTTTCTCGGGCAACTGTGTGCGTCTCTCTCTCTCTCTCTCTCTCTCTCTCTCTCTCTCAGTGTATTTGTGTGCGTGTGAGTATAAGCGTAAGACTTCCTATTTATATGATGACCACATCCGGTTTCTGCTATTGTTTATCCGCCCTCGCATCCGTCATAATATAATTATTTGTCGACCTTGTGTCTGTCCTCCTACGTAGTCTGGAGATATTTGTAATTTTCACTCTTACGCATAGCCTCAATCTGCGTGTCCGTTATTACGTGTAATCTTGCTTTCCATGTTTATAGGTGCAGATACATGGACATAAGATAAGAAATTTACTTTTAAAGACTTAGCTGCAGTGGAATCCCAATCCAAGTGGGCGACGTAGAACGATCACGAAAGAAAAAAAGGGAGAGAATTGGTGAAAAGTAATAGGTTAATTAAAAGAGAAACTAATTGTCAAACATGCTAACACGCTTCTTCGTAAAAAAAATGTGAGTTTACTCAAAGATTCTATGGACTAAGAAGCTCGCATAAAACAACCACAATTCATTGGGCTCACTGCGTAGTTGTTAAACCACGGTTCCGGTCATAAACAAAGTCTGATTTAAGTGTTCAACTTCGCCAACAGGCGAAAGCTAAGACCGCAGTTATGTGGAATGCTCGCCAGTCTTGCACTAATAGAAGAGGGTGCGACTTTCCCCGTGAATACTGAATACAGGAAAATATTCTACCAGGAAGAGGTCACAAATCAGTTGTGTTGAAATATTTATTTCTGTATGTTGTCGGCGATTAATGTGGTTGGGATACGTGATAAGAGGGAACAACAAAAATATTCCCAAATAATTGTATGGAGAATTTAGAAGATAAATTGTTCAAAGAGCAAACTAGTGCTGTGAAATATATGGAAGTTTGCAGAATTTCCTAGAAAGAATTTTCTGTTAAAGAAATTAGGAAAGTCTGGCTTCATATCGTTGCATATGGAGAACACAAATAAACAACACAACAATATTATAGTAAGAGATGAAATTAAAATCATAAAATAAAAGACGCAGGAGCACGAAGACAAGAGACGAGACCAGGCACTACACAAATTGTTTCTTGTTTATCATGCAGTCGGATCTGTCTTTTCAATATTAATAGATTCAGCCATCTCTATTGGATAGTCTGATTGCAGAATGAACAAGATGTATTTGCAGTGCCTGGTCTCATCTCCAAGATCCTGGGTCTTTTGTCTTCTCATTTTAACTTCATCCAGTAGAAGACATGAATATATTATTACCAAACTACTGAATAAAATCATGACCCCATGCAACCAATCATCTGCCAAGAGGTCAAAGACCATATATTTTGTACATGAGGCTAATATTGGTCTGGGAACTTTGTTTTTAATGTTGTCTTAATTTGTTTATAATGTTGTCTTAATTTGTTTTAATGTTGTCTTAATTTGTTTTTAATGTTGTCTTAATTTGTTTTTAATGTTCTCTTAATTTGCTTTTAATGTTGTCTTAATTTATTTTTAATGTTCTCTTAATTTGCTTTTAATGTTGTCTTAATTTATTTTTAATGTTCTCTTAATTTGTTTTGCTTGCTTGCGTTCGCCCGATGACTAAAGGAGTACACCTCTTCGTCATCCGCCCTTAAAAGGACATTAAGTGGGTGTGTCTACGTTGTGTTGTGGTTTACAGTATAACTGTGATATTTGCGCCTTTCGGCCCAACACATCCGACTTCAGCAAGACATTTTTGAGTACCGGGTTGTCTTCCCTCTTCGATCCCTACTCGCTTGGCCAGACTAGACAGGTTAGTCTGTTACTAGAGGCACCACGGATAGGTGGGGCAGGGTCTGGAATGTTCTGGTTCACCGATTCTGGCGCAAGCCATCAGCTGTGAGTCGCTGACAACTTCCAGCTCCTGTGCTGTGAGGTGCGCCTTCGCCTCCAATTTGTTTTTAACGTTGTCTTAATACCATCGTGGCTATCCTCGGACAATATTAAAAATATTCTAATCTCTCTCCTGATGGCGTGGTAATATCGGAGCACGAAGTCCCTAGCACCGGTGGGTAGCCATGGATACTTTCAGATTATTATAAACAGTACTATAAAGTTGACAGTAAATATTGCTTTCTATAATGATGTTTACCCTGGTCAGCTATATCGTTGAGGCTAAGGTTAGGGAAGATTGAGATTATTCCGGCTAACACAGAATCTTAAGGTAAGTGAAATCCCTTACCTAGTCATATAGGAGACAGCAGAGAAAAAGCAGGTCATATGTTCAAGTTGCGCACTTTTATTTTGAAAGTTCAAAAATGACAAAGTACAAAAACTCATAGTAATGACGAGGTTTGTGAAAAGACCAAAACTGAGATTGGACTAAGTCTGTAAAGTTGTACCTAGTTTTATTCATTATATAGACATTTCAAGAACGCCCCTCGTGTTTTCCTTCTTTATCCTCTTCGATTTCTTATTACCTGTTGCATATGCATTTTATATAGCAGCCTCGGTGGCTGAGTGGTTAGTGTGCTCATGTCCTGACCAGAAGGGTCCGGGTTCGATCCCCAGCAGTGGGGTATTTTTTTTCGGACTGACAAGGCTCCGTGGTTCACCAGCCTCTAAAAATGGGTACCAGAGATTTTTTTCTAGGAAGTAAAGGCGGCTTGGCGTGATACTGATCACATCACCCAAAAATGTGCCATGGTCACCAACACCATATTCCCCAAACGCCTAGCAAAACGTGGAGGGAACCTTTACTTTATAAACATTTTAAGCCGGAAATGCGAGATTTCAGAAAACTGGTTGATATAGAACATAGAAACAAGGAAAACAACATATTTTAGTCACATTAACAGACATAATAGCACAGAAAAGATCATTACGGAGGGCATAGTTCCAGGTAAACGAGAGAGGGAGAGAGAGAGAGAGAGAGTAGAAATAGACGAAGGTTGGGGTAAGATATCACAGGCGTGCTGGGAATGACTGCTGCAGAAGCTGGATATTCACACAGAACTGAGAAAATGTCAGAGTAGCTGTCATGGATTAATTAATTAATTAATTAATTCCACTGGATTAAAAATTATGGAATGTCTGTTTATCTGTCTGTCTACTAATCAGATGCTTCTAATTATTCACTCTTTGATAGTAATACCAGTCTGTAGAAGCTGCAGGTGTTGAGTTGATGTAATGTAGCAATATATAACAAGCTGTAATGTAGCAATATATGGCAAGCTGTAATGTAGCAAAATATAGCAAGCTGTAATGTAGCAATATATAGCAAGTTGTAATGTAGCAATATATAGCAAGCTGTAATGTAGCAATATATAGCAAACTGCAATGCAATATAGAGTGTTACTTATAGAGAGCTGTGATCGGAGTACATCTTGTCATTCTTTCCTCATACAAGTGTTTCAGGTAAACAATCATTTCTACTTTCAAAGGGACAAGGGTAGTCTCTATATTGGGTTGAATGGCTTAAATTTGTTCTGTTTAAGGTATTTGCTGAACCCAATGGGTCAAGTTCTTAATTGAAACACTGTGATTTTGTATTTCCTGTGCAGTAGATTGTTGTTATCTTTAGGCCTTGGTCTATTCATTTCAGCAGACATATAGCCACATAGCAGCCTGTCATTTCAGCAGGCATATAGCCACATAGCAGCCTGTCATTTCAGCAGACATATAGCCACATAGCAGCCTGTCATTTCAGCAGACATATAGCCACATAGCAGCCTGTCATTTCAGCAGACATATAGCCACATAGCAGCCTGTCATTTCAGCAGACATATAGCCACATAGCAGCCTGTCATTTCAGCAGACATATAGCCACATAGCAGCCTGTCATTTCAGCAGACATATAGCCACATAGCAGCCTGTCATTTCAGCAGACATATAGCCACATAGCAGCCTGTCATTTCAGCAGACATATAGCCACATAGCAGCCTGCCATTTCAGCAGACATATAGCCACATAGCAGCCTGTCATTTCAGCAGACATATAGCCACATAGCAGCCTGTCATTCTAGATGTCCAACTATTCAGCCTCTCTTCTTTCTAGTTATTTTTAAAAAGTAAAATAAAGAGCCCCCGTCACGCTAAGTGGCGTATAGGGAATATGGTGTTAGTGACCATACATTTTACAGACCTTCGGCACGTGATTTTTGGGGTGATGTGGTCGGTATTACGCCCGTGCCGCTTTACTTTCCCAGAAAAATCCGGTACGCATTTAAAGCTGGGTGAACAGCTATTATTAAGTATCTGCATAATGGTCTTGATCAACAGTTTTGTTAGACTGACGTTTTAACGTTTCTTCTTTGGAAAATTGGTCTGCTCACTCGTTACCACTTCTTTTTCTTCTTTTCTACCTCGTTTGCCTTTCAGCGTCCAGGAAAGATATAATTTGCGGTCTCTTGCTCTTCTGTTCGTCTCTGCTTTTGTTATGTTTCCTAATGTTTCCAATATTTAGTCAAGCCACCTTTTCGTGGTCGCCCCGTGTTCTTGCAACGTTTATTGAAGGCTCGTTGTGTTGTATTTTGATCTTTCTGTCTTGTCACGTGGCTAAATCATGTTATCTCTTGTTTCTTTATATATTCTATGGCGAGGGTTATTCCTAGCTCTTTTTTTAATCACTTCTTCATTTCTGATCTTATCTCTCAGGTTGTTTCCTGCCATTCGTCTAACACAGTTCATCTCAGTAGAGGTTATTTTTCTTAGTGTTCTTGTATCTCGGGTCCAGGATTGGTAGCACAACGTTGTGATGAAGATTGTGTTTTAAAGTGCTCGTTTTGCCTCAAACGTTATTTCCTTGTTGGACAATAGTGGTGATAGCAGTCCAATGGATTTGGTAAGCTTTATTGCATCTTGAGCCTTATTGGTAAGCTTTATTGCATCTTGAGCCTTATTGGTAAGCTTTATTGCATCACCACAGATGCCAAAAAGTACTGGAATAAATTGTAAAGTTACTTATAGTTGAAAAAGCGCCAGGAGTGACCAGAAAAGACAGAATCATAAATGGTATTATAAGAAAAATAGTAGGCATTGAACCAATCCTATGCTACATACAGAATCAATAAATAAACAGGTTTGCCCATCTAAAAAGAATGCCGTCTGATTCCTTACCATACAAAGTATATCTTTAAAGAGGAGAACAGCAAGAGGCAGACCCAGAGTAAGATGGACGGGAAACATCAAAGAAACGTTACATCAATATAAACTGGCAATGATTGAAGCTGTCAGAAGGGCGCGTACAAGAACTTAACTTTTTATCTCCCTCGATACCTGAACAAACGGAAGTGAAGAAAGAAAGAAAGAAAGAAAGAAAGAAAGAAAGAAAGAAAGAAAGAAAGAAAGAAAGAAAGAAAGAAAGAAAGAAAGAAAGAAAGAAAGAAAGAAAGAAAGAAAGAAAGACCTGGATGTCATAGAAGACAAGCAGGTGTGTATGAGAAAGTGGCACTTTGAGGAGCTGTAAAGAGCAGTACTCACATTGTCTTGCTCTGATTGATTCAAACAAATGGCAGTGTTATTCTAGTTCTGCAGTCTGCCCCAAGGTCAGAGATATGGTTTTACCAAAGACATTGAAAAACAAAAGCCAAATGGTTGCCAAGTAGTTAGAGGTCAGATTTGTGTGTGTGTTTTTTTTTTTTTGGTGTTTTGTTTTGCTCCCACCTGTACCTAATCTCACCAGACAATAAAGTAGCCTTCAATTCTACAGGTAATCTAAGCAAAGTCCCCTCCGATTGATAAACGAGCGATTAGTACTACTCGACTGTGCATATTACTGGCTGGAGTGCACATCAATATAAAAATGAGTCATAGAATAAGATGTATATATCATCATGTGCCGTACCGGTTGGCGTGGGCGATCATGTCCTTCCACAATCTTCTATCTACAGTGCATCGTATCAGTTCTGTTGTTGACTGTTTTCCATGCCATGACACCAAGCTATCAAGTATTTTCTCTCTTTGTCGTCCGCGATCTCACTTTCCTTTTATTTTGCCAGTTGCAACCAAGTATTCCAACTTTCTCTTCTCATAATGTGCCCGAAAAATGTTGATTGTTTCTTTCTGATGTTTTTTTAGGAGCTGCCTTTTTGTGTTGGCCTCTTTGAGGACTTCCTCATTGGTCTCTTTAGCTGTCCATGGAACTTTCAACATTCTTCTGAGAAATTCCATCTCTGTGGCCTCTAATCGTCTTTTCATTTGTTTGTCTACTGTCCATGATTCGCTTCCATAGGCCAGAATTGGTTCTATATAGCACCGATGAACTATCTTTCTCATTTCTATTGACATAGATTTGTTGCATAAGATATTTTTCATTTTATGAAATGCTATTTTGGCCTGAGCTATTCTGCTTCATGTATATATGTATATATGTATATATGTATATGTATATGTATATATATTATACATACCACATTTTCCAGGGAAAAATGCACTTGATAAATATAAATATTTGTATACTTTTCGCACCATATACTTTTATTTACAATATGTGTATGCTAGTTCACCTCCGCGAAGAGTGGATGTTGAAACATCATGAGAGAAGCGCTCCCAAACAACACGTTATGCCGCGGCACACTAAACATCAACACAACAGGAAGCTTTCTTCATCTACCAATCGCAGAACTTGTTTTGCGGGCTCTTCTATTCTTGACCTTATAACCCTAGCTTATCTTTGACTCCATCCCCAGTCCTCCCACGACGACCCCTCAGCAACTCTGTGGTAACATTCTGCTTGATTAAGTCCTCGGTTACAAAGATCCTGAGGGAGGGGGGGGGAGAGAGAGAGAGAGAGAGAGAGAGGGAGAGAGAGAGATAGATAGAAAGAGTGTTGGTGGGTGGGTAAGTTGGTGGGTGCAGTCACGACTTCCAACATTTGAAAGAAACAGATTTTGAACAAACAATGCCTGGTCTACCGTTACGGCTGTCTGTGTACGTAAGTATGTCTGTATGTGTGTTTATGTCGTGCACTATATCAGGTAGGACATAATTATGTGTGTGTGGTACATATACGTATAAATGTGTGCATGTATGTATGTGTGTATGCTTGTATTATGTTTTTATCGTTCATTAAATCGCAGTGGGTATGCTTTTATATATGTATGTATGCGTGTGCGTCACCTTATGTGGATGGATGGATGAATGGGTGGAAGGCATGTAAGTATGTATATTTGTTTATTTATGATCTTGCATGCATTCAGTTATGCATACATGTACGTATTTGTTATATTGCAATGTACTATGTATGCATATATGTATGTGGGCACGAAGAAAATGAAGGGTCTGAAAAGCATAACAGCAAATAAGAAAGATAAATAGAACTAGAAGATGTGGAATGTTTAAACAAGAAATTCTTCAAGATGAAATTACAAAACACTAGGGCCAAGAGCGATGTAATATAATGTAATACTGTATTATTCAGTGAGGGGAGAAAAGAATGCAACCATTGTAACCTGCTAGACATATAGTAAGGGCCCAAAAAAGGAGGTTTGGAATCGTCGTCTGTACAGTCGGGTAGGACGTGCACGGAGCGACCTTGTTAACTGAATTTACCGATCGTCATCGAGTGCCGTCTCCGCATTAAAGGTTGACTACCATGGAGCCCCATTCCACTCTGTCTCTTAATTTGGGGGTGCAGGTTCTCATAGGTTGACTTGTCCATCTTTTGATGTTACTCGTCCACACTAGTCTTGGTTTGCCTCGGCCTCTGTTACCTTGTATTTTCCCTTCCAAGACTACTTTTAGTAGGATGTTGTGTCTTTTAATATGCCCCATAAATCGGATTTGTCTTGTTTGAATTGTATTTATTACTTCTCTTTTCGTTTTTAGTTGTTTTAAGACTGCATCGTTTGTTATTGTTTCCGTTTTTTTTCTTTTGCTTCCATCCAATTCTTTCTATTCTTCTTATCCACATTTCAAAGACTTCAATTTTCTGTTCTGTTTTCTTGTCTAATGCACATGTTTCTGCACCACACAAGAATGTTAAGAAGTTAAAACATTTTACTGTTCTTAGTTTTAGCCCTGGTGTTATTTGTTTTGATGTTAGTATATTTTTCATGGCATTAAAATTACTTTTTGCCATTCCTATTCTTTTGTTTATTTCAGTTTTACATTTCCCATCACTGGTTATATTATATCCAAGGTTTTTGCAGTTCTGAACTGTCTCCAGATCTATTACTTCAACTTTGCTATCCACTTGTAGGTTTTGAGTATTTTCTTTGTTTATGATAATGGTTTTAGTCTCTTGATATTCATATCTAATTCATATTTTTTGCTTGTCATGTTTATTTCATTAAGTAATTGTTGTAGATCTTCGGGGTTTTCTGCTAGTAATACAATATAATCAGCATGTCTTAGATTATTATTATCTTTCCATTAATGTTTAGGAATGCATTTTGCATGGTTGTCCCGTCGTTGGACTTGGGGGGGGGGGAAGTTTTTTAATTGCTGCAACAGTTCCGCCGAATCGTGTATGTAATTAACTGATAGGGTCTAGTGCTAATTTATGTAGGACATGAAATAGCAAATAAAAGCTGACCAATATTTCGTCACACATTCGTGCGGAGATTCCAGTATAGCAGCCCAATCTGGACAAAGGGAGTTAAGATCGAACAAGAACACAAACCCAGTCCCAAAAACATCCGATGAAATCGGAAGTGTGGAGTCGGAAATGTGGAGTCGGAGATGTGGAGTCAGACGTGTGGAGTCGAAAGTGTGGAGTCGGAAGTGTGGAGTCAGAAGTGTGAAGTCGGAAGTGTTTAGTCGGAAATGTAGAGTCAGAAGTGTGGAGTCGGAAGTGTTTAGTCGGAAGTGTTTAGTCGGAAATGTAGAGTCAGAAGTGTGGCGTCGGAAATGTGGAGTAGGAAGTGTAGAGTCAGAAGTGTGGAGTCGGAAGTGTGGAGTCGGAATTGTGGAGTAGGAAGTGTGGAGTCGGAATTGTGGTCTAGGATGTATGGAGTCGGAAGTGTGGAATCGGTAGTGTGGAATCGGAAGTGTGGAGTCGGAAGTGTGGAGTCGGAAGTATGGAGTCAGAAGTGTGGAGTCGGAAGTGTGGAGTCGGAAGTGTGGAGTGGGAAATGTAGAGTCGGAAGTGTGGAGTCAGAAGTGTGGAGTCGGAAATGTAGAGTCGGGAGTGTGGGGTCGAAAGTTTGGAGTCGGAAATGTGGAGTTGGAAGTGTGGAGTCAGAAGTGTGGAGTCGGAAATGTAGAGTCGGGAGTGTGGGGTCCTAAGTGTGGAGTCCTCATCAAGGCCAGCTCCTTGTCGTGGGGATGAGGTTTAACAGTCACCATGGACTGAAAACCAAGACTGGCCAGGCCTTCCTACACCCGAGCAAGACCACAGTCTGCTCTAGCAAGTTTAAGTGCTGAAGTCGGAGGCAACCAGCCAAAAGGTTGCCACTACAACAATCAGGATGCCACGCACTCACGCCAATGGGAAGTATGTCTATAACCGCAAATCAATATGGCACTCGCGCTGTGATGGACATCCAGACAGGTGCAGCGCCGGGCCCTCAGACTCGAAAGGGCCCAACCACTAGAGGAAACGACATTGCAGATATAGACAATACTTCGGGTGAACGAAAGATAGTTAGATAGTGTGAAGTCGGAAGTGTGTAGTTTAAAATATGGAGTAATTAGTGTGGAGCCAGAAGTATGGAGTCGGAAGTGTGGAGTTGGAAGTATTTAGTCGGAAACGTGGAGACAGAAGTGTGGAGTCGGAAGTGTAGAGTCGGGAGTGTGGAGTCCTAAGTGTGTAGTCGGAATTGTGAAGCCGGAAATGTAGAGTCAGGAGTGTGGAGTCGGAAATGTAGAGTCAGGAGTGTGGAGTCGGAAATGTAGACTCAGGAGTGTGGAGTCGGAAATGTAGAGTCAGGAGTGTGGAGTCGGAAATGTAGAGTCAGGAGTGTGGAGTCGGAAATGTAGAGTCAGGAGTGTGGAGCCGGAAATGTAGAGTCAGGAGTGTGGAGTCGGAAATGTAGAGTCAGGAGTGTGGAGTCGGAAATGTAGGGTCAGAAGTGTGGAGTCGGAAATGTAGAGTCAGGAGTGTGGAGTCGGAAATGTAGAGTCAGGAGTGTGGAGTCGGAAATGTAGAGTCAGGAGTGTGGAGTCGGAAATGTAGAGTCAGGAGTGTGGAGTCGGAAATGTAGAGTCAGGAGTGTGGAGTCGGAAATGTAGGCTCAGAAGTGTGGAGTCGGAAATGTAGAGTCAGGAGTGTGGAGTCGGAAATTTAGCGTCAGGAGTGTGGAGTCGGAAATGTAGAGTCAGAAGTGTGGGGCTGAAAGTGTGGAGTCGGAAGTGTAGAATCGAAAATGTACAGTCGGGAGCATGGAGTCGTAAGTGTGGTATCGGAAGTGTGGAGTCGGAAGTGTGGTATCGGAAGTGTAGAGTCGGAAGTGTGGTATCGGAAGTGTGGAGTCGGAAGTGTGGAGTCGGAAGTGTGGAGTCGGAGAAGTAAACATCACGTTGTGCCTTAAAGAAATGCTGAAGAAAATGTGAATGCAGAAGCTAAAGACAAGAGCCCACAAAGATAAATTACAACAGATGAAGAACTAGAGGCAGCAGCGGAAAGAAAGCCTTTGTTTTAGACCTTTTGTTGGTGATCTTAACAGTGAGTGTGTGTGTGTGTTTTGTTTAAGGCAAGGAAAGAAAACAATAAAATAACCTAGATGGCATTGTGTGTGACTTCGACAAAAGAAAAGCACAAATACAAAAGTTGCAACAAGAATAAGCATCTTAATGGTCTATGTAAACACAAAGTAGTTCGTTTCAAATCATGTGCCCAACTTCAAAACGCTATTACGCAGTAAACATTTGTTTAAAACATTTGAAATTTTCCAAATGTTATTAGAATGCAAAAGACCCCTTAAATGTATATTTAACAAATATCTTGCAGCTGCAGTTTTCTTAAAGCGGCGAATTTCTTTGATGTTTGTCACAATTGTAAATTGTGAAGCCCTAAAGAAGAGAAATTACCGTAGTTGCTGGTCTATGATTAATTTTCACTAGGTAAAGGTGTGGCCGTAATGGGGAAATAACTGTATAAGACAAAACACCAGGAGAATTATTGTCTGCTCAGTTCGAGGACGGACGATAATATCAAGGTATACCTGTATGTCCAATTTTCATAGTTGTGTGGTCCTGAAAAGGACCGTTTGTTGAACTAATTTAAGATAATATAGGGGCCAACATTGTGGGGGCTATATACTTTCATTCTGAATCAGACGTGTCTAAAAGATTAATAACTGTTTGGGGTTGAACATTCCACAAACCATCATTTTTCCAATATTCCTCTTCCTGTTTTAAGACGTGGTCTTCACATTTAGCCCAATAATCTTTGTCTATATTTAATAAAGCGAGATTAGCAAGAGTCTTTACATCGCATATTTTGAATGTTGTATTTTCATCTGCCACTTGTCCTTTTAATTTTGCCCAGATTAGTTCTATTGGATTTAAATGAGCATGGTAAGGTGGCAGCCTCAAACTTATATGACCGTGCTCTTGGATAATCTTATCTATTTGAAAAATCTTTGTCCTCTGTTTTTGCTTTACTAGAGATAGTAATTCAGGTTTTAAGTACATGTTATTAAATTGTATGTGCTCCTTTGTGAGCCATATCTTAATAGCATCTTTTGTACTGGATGACGTCGGGACTTTATCTTCAAGTGCAACAATGTTGTGGTACGCTGCATTGTCCATTATTAGGCAAGATGGTCGATCTAGTGATGGGAGAACAGAATTTTCAATCCAATGTCTAAATATGTGACCATTCATCTCAGAGTGATAATCCCGATTGTCTACGGATTTTTAAAGAAAAATGAGCTCTGCATTCTGTATTTGTCCATGTTGTCGACTACCTGCATGAGCAATTATCAAGCGCTGTCCTTTGCTGCTAGGTATTAATCTCTTAATCTTTCCATCTGATGACTGACATTCCCTTTGGTTAGTGTGGTGAGCATTGATCCATGTTTCATCCAAGTACACAATATCATAACCTTGCTTGTGCACCTCTTTTAGTTCACGTAAGTACTTGCTTCTCATGACTACTATATGTGGCTTCTCACAGATGATGTTTCGTCCATTGGAATACTTTCTGAATGTAAAGCCTGCAGCTCTCACATTCCTCCATAATGTAGACTTTGATATTTCAATACTGTTGTTCTTTTTCAGCGATACTTTTAATGTTCTTATTGTAATAGTTTCATTCATACCCAACATTTTGTGAATTTCACTTCTAATAAGTTCACTGTCGAAATTATCCAACATTTTTGCTCTTCCTTGTGATTTTGTATATTTTGAACATTGACGGTCACGTGCTTGAATCCAGCGATTAAATGACCGTTTAGATAAATCCAAAATGTGTCTTGTCCTATTCTCAGGGTTTTCTAAAGAATGAAATAATCTTCCTTGTTTAGCCTCTTTGCAAAAATAGTCATACATTTTTATTGCGATGTTTTGTAAACTGCAGAATTTCATTTTAAGACTCATGATAAATGTTATTGTTCCACGTCTACACCTATGAATGAACGGAAATGGAACACACAATGCCTCGTGTTTTCTACAAGTGTCTAATTGTGTCAGACAACCACGGTGGAAAGCGTGCAAAAACGTCAATTTTACCGTGTATGGATTTTTAATTGCTATTTTTAAATTAAAATACTGTAAACACTAAGTTTTGACTACATCAATGGGTCGTTATAAATTTATATAAATCAAATAAGCAATAATAATAACCAAATGTTTTTTTAATGAAATTAATTCCCTGTTGGGTTCTAATCATTATAACTTTACATGCAAATTTTGAAAAAATTACAAAAAGGGGTTAAAAAGATATCGATTTTAAAAGTTGGGCACCAGTTATGAAACGGACTATAGATCAACATAGGCGTTAAACCAAAAAACCGAATTACTTTATCACAACTGACCAACCGAAAATAATAAGCTGGTTAACGATCTGTGTCTCATCAACACTAGTATATCAGCTCTGATTACTAGTTTCTTTTTTTTTCAAACAAACAGCCAAATCAAACAATTGGGCTTCTTCATTTCCTTTACACCATTTCTGGGGATTGTGGTAAAAGAAATGTTTAGCTCTCGCTACCCTGACACATTCTCTCGTTCACTCATTGTCGTGTGATTAAAGTTGATTTGTATCTGACATTGGCGCTTTCTTTCACGTTAGACCCACTATGAGTTTTGCAGGTCTCACCTCTTGTCGCATACGCCTTGTCACTCAAATCTATTGCCTAGAACAAAACCTTTCTTTGAGAGCCATGGTTAAAAAAAGATGATACTTATCTTTTTTTTTCTGACTAACAAGAAAATACACTTCATATTTATGAAAATATAGAAAAGAAAACATAATTCAAGATTTACGAAATAACAATGACTACATTATTAAATAGAGCAGAATATCTTGATTTCCGGTCAATATGGCGGATAGGCGACAGGAACCATTCAGGCTCAGTCTGAAAAGTGTTCTTTGTTGCAGTTTCCTTAAATGTCAAGGTCGGCTTCCTGCTGGAGCGACTGAATTTAAAGCTCTCTACACACCGTTAGCTGTGTTTTTCATCCGGACCGAGAGATGTTTTTAATTTGGATGAATCACTGACACGGGCGGTTGAGCAATTATGGATTTTAATTCGTTTGCAGTGATACCGGGGCCTTCAACTAACCATAATCATAACCATAGAGCAGCATTTAATGAATTGGTCTGAGTGTGGACAAGAAGTCGGATTCGTAATTTCGCCGAGAGGCAGACTTCTAGTGCCCCCAACCTTAAATAGTTAACGGAATTTTTTGTTGCATGTTTTTTTTTTTAAAGAAAGAAAGACGCACTGGTGTAGTACCGACCATTCTAGCCACACATGCCGCGATGGTTATAAAGGAAATGTACACACAAACACCAGACCCTAATTACGATAAAAGAGGTGACGTTTTTTTTTTCTTTTTCTCTTTCACTGTTAGCTTGTAGTTTCCTCACATAAAACCTCTATTGGCTGCTCGAGCAGCTGTTTTCTTTAATTATAAAGTGGTTTTTTTTTAATCAAAAACCCTATAAATGTTGCAGTATTTATGGGTCATGATGTCATGGGTCCACAACATACAGCTCATTCTAAAAATGTATATTTTATGGTAGTGGTTCCAATTTGTGGCAGCATCAAAATGTTGATTATATGTAATGTATTACCATCATCATCAGGTGCCATACCGGTTGGCGTAAACGACCACTTCCTTTCACAATTTCATGTCCACTGTACATCGTATCAGCTCTGTTGTTGACTGTTTTCCGCGCCACAACAACAAGCTATCTAGTATCTTGGGGACAAATAAATGTCTATTATAATGGAGGGAAGCTTCAGATGCGACAGACCAGTGAATCATTTCAAGGGAAGAGCTATATTTACAACACTCGGAAAAACAGAGGACAATAGACAGTCCGAAGCAGAATGGAACGTGTATATACCTTGACTCAGCTCGATTTGTCACGACAAATCTGCGCTAGACCACACGGCCAACTAAGCAAATTAACAAATCAGTTGCTATCATTGGCGATGTCTTTCACGCATGCCTACTCATGACTATAGCATAGGGTTACGAACACAACTGGGGAATAAATTGTATATCTGTATTTTCTTAATAAGACAGGTATCCTCAGCATATATTAGGGATGAATGCTTGCCTTGCAGACAAACAGTTATAGGACGAGACAGAACGAATAGTAGTTCCAGTGGTTTAGACTGGAGACAAATAATAACAAATGAATGTTATTATGGAGGTAAACTATGATCATAAACAAAAGAAAATACTCAAAACCCACAATTGGATATCAAAGTTGAAGTAATAGATCTGGAGACAGTTCAGAACTGCAAAAACCTTGGATATAATATAACCAGTGATGGGAAATGTAAAACTGAAATAAACAAAAGAATAGGAATGGCAAAAAGTAATTTTAATGCCATGAAAAATATACTAACATCAAAACAAATAACACCAGGGCTAAAACAAAGAATAATAGCAAAATGTTATATCTTCTCAAAATTCCTATATGGGGCTGAAACATGGACATTAGACAAGAAAACAGAACTGACAATTGAAGCCTTTGAAATGTAGATATATAGAAGAACAGGTAGACTTGGATGGAAAGAAAAGAAAACAAACGATGAAGTCTTAAAACAACTAAAAATGAAAAGAGAACTACTAAACACAATTCAAACAAGACAAATGCGATTTTTGGGTTATGTTAAAAGACACAACAGCCTACTAAAAGTAATCTTGGAGGGGAAAACACAAGGTAAAAGAGGCAGAAGCAGAGCAAGACTAACATGGACGAGTAACAGCAAAAGATGGACATATCATGCACCATCAAAGCAAGAGACAGAGCAGAATGGCGCTCCATGGTAGCCAACCTTCGTTGCGGAGATGGCACTCGATGATGATGATGATGATGATAAAACTTCCGAGGCAACATACAAGTGAATCATGTCAGGGGAAGAACGTATATTTACCTCTCTCTTTGTTGTCCGCGACCTTACTCTCCATTTATTTTGCTAGTTATAACCAAGTTTCCTCTTCTCATTATGTGCCCGAAAAGTGTAGATTGCTTCTTTCTTATGTTTTTTTTTGTCATGAGCTCCCTTTTGAGAATTTCCTCATTGGTTATTTTAGCTGTCCAGGGAACTCTCAACATTCTTCTGAGAAATGCCATCTCTGCGACCTCTAAATATGTTATGTTGGATGTAATCATGATTTTTTTAACTGATTAACGTTTATAAAAATAAACATTATGAAAATTGCCTGTTTGTAACTCTTCGTGGTGTGAAATATCCATTGTTATAACATAGATGTAAATCAAACGTTGGAGATGCGAGTATAGTTTCTAGTCAACTCGAATGTAAAATAGAAGATTTGTCTACATGATTATATTTATGAACCGAGGAAACGAACAAGACAACTAAAACATGAATGATAAACAGCCATGCCTGCATGTTAATTTAGTTGTTTTTTTAGACATACATATAAGGTATTCTCCTAGAGCACACCCTGGTTGGTGAGACTAAAGCGGAGAGACAACCCTGACAAAAAGGAAGGGCATGGTATTCCCGATCGGTAAAACACCTATTGGTAGTAACAGTTGGATAAGAAAGTCTCGTTAGTGTGGCCACACTTCTTCTCTAGGAGTGCCAGTTTATTATGTTTACAAACACTTTCTGCCAGGTAAACGAACAATAAAAGGAAAGGGACGCAGTCCCAAAAAGCTGCATGCTTTTGACATATACACAGGACGACAGGGCCATAAATACAACGAAGCGCAATACTTGTTATGCAGTCCGAGAATAAAAAGTTTTCAAAATCCATAAACAATAAAAGTAAAGATTTAAAAACCTTAATCTCTAATGTGAGAGCTAATTTCCAATATTAGGAAGAAACAATCATCATCTTTTTGGCCATGTAATGAGAAGAGAACAACTGGAATATATTGTAACAACTGGAAAAATTGAAGGACAAAGGGATAGAGGAAAGCAAAGAGAAAAAAATACCAGACAGCTTAAGAGAATGGCTTGGCAGAAAGTCATCAACAGAAATGATAAATAACTGTCGAGATCGAAAATTGTGGAGAGACATGATCACCTACGCCAGCAGGCTCGGTACTTAATGATAATGATGCTGATTATGATGATGATAATGATGATGATGATGATGATGAATCTCTAATGTATTCACATACATTTTTCCACAAGCACCTCTTCATGACTCATTCTATCTATCTATCTATTGACCTTTCGAGCCGTAACCGGCCCATAGGGCGTAGACCAAGATACACCTTCTCCTATATGAATTTTTGTTCTAGCAGTTTTCTTTTAAAGATATTTTATCAAATCTCGCCATCTGTCTCTGTTCTGTGCAAGCAGTTCTATCTCATTGAGGGAGCCGATTCCTGCTGCTCTTGCCTCTCTCATCAATGTTCTTCTCAGTGTCTCCCTGGGTCTTCCTCTTTTTCTTTTACCTGTTGTTTCCCATATGAGGGCTTGCTTTGCTATTCGATTATTATCTCTTCTCATCACATGTCCAACGTATGACCATCGTCTTTTCTTTATTACTGAAGATATTAGTGGTTGATTGGCGATTTCTCTAATTTCCTCGTTTGTTTTGAATTCGTTCCATTCTATACCAAGTATTTTCCTTAGACATTTATTTTCGAATGCGTTCAACTTTGTTTCTATATCTCTTGTTGTTTTCCAGCTTTCACACGCATACGTAAGGGTTGATAGTACATTTGATTTGAATAGCCTAAGTTTTGTGTTTGTGCTAATGAGTTTTGATTTCCACAACTTTTCAAGGCTTCTGAAAGACATTGCTGCTTTAGCCAGTCTGATTCTAATTTCTTTGCTCGTATCCCCTTCTCGATCAATGTGACTTCCAAGATAGATGAAGTGATCGATCTCTTCTACTGGTTTGTTTTCCATGTTTATTTTGTAAAAAAAAAAATCTTCCTAGAATGAGTCTAATAAGTCTTTATTAGACTCATTCTAGGAAGATTTTTTTTTTTTATAAGCTGGGAAGAAATATGTGTCAGTCTATTATTATTTCTATCTATCTATTGACCTTTCGAGCCGTAACCGGCCCATAGGGCGTAGACCAAGATACACCTTCCTATATGAATTTTTGTTCTAGCAGTTTTCTTTTAAAGATATTTTATCAAATCTCGCCATCTGTCTCTGTTCTGTGCAAGCAGTTCTATCTCATTGAGGGAGCCGATTCCTGCTGCTCTTGCCTCTCTCATCAATGTTCTTCTCAGTGTCTCCCTGGGTCTTCCTCTTTTTCTTTTACCTGTTGTTTCCCATATGAGGGCTTGCTTTGCTATTCGATTATTATCTCTTCTCATCACATGTCCAACGTATGACCATCGTCTTTTCTTTATTACTGAAGATATTAGTGGTTGATTGGCGATTTCTCTAATTTCCTCGTTTGTTTTGAATTCGTTCCATTCTATACCAAGTATTTTCCTTAGACATTTATTTTCGAATGCGTTCAACTTTGTTTCTATATCTCTTGTTGTTTTCCAGCTTTCACACGCATACGTAAGGGTTGATAGTACATTTGATTTGAATAGCCTAAGTTTTGTGTTTGTGCTAATGAGTTTTGATTTCCACAACTTTTCAAGGCTTCTGAAAGACATTGCTGCTTTAGCCAGTCTGATTCTAATTTCTTTGCTCGTATCCCCTTCTCGATCAATGTGACTTCCAAGATAGATGAAGTGATCGATCTCTTCTACTGGTTTGTTTTCCATGTATATTTTGTCACTTGTTGGAATTAAACTTTTCATGACTTTAGTCTTTTCATGATTGACCTCAAGCCCAATTTTGCTGGCTATTGATGATAGTTCATTTGTGTTTTCCTGCATCGTTTTTATCTGATTGCTGATGAGATTATTATTTAGACATATATTATTCATCATATCTCCCAGCATACCTTGTATTTTGTTCGCTTTAGCCTGACACATCTAACACAATTGCTTCTTGAACTCTTCTTTACATTTATTTTTAAGAGCCTGTCCCCATTCATCCTCCCCTCCCCCACCCGCTATTATACTCGTTTTATACTTATTTCTACATTTATTTTCTGTTCGCCTTGAAATCTTTGCCCCAAAAAATTATATTAATCAAGTTTTGTAATGCAAAATAGGCAGAATTAATTATGTCATGAAGAAACTACTCCCAGCCATAAGTCAATTTAAATATAGAAGTTAGAGCTCTATCGATTCTTCTCATAGTTTTGTTACTGTTCTGCAACAACACAATTTTTTCCCAAGCGGTTTCCTGCTTTGAAGTTATGCTTTGTTTTTGTTTTTTTATATAATTCTATTATCGGTTGCTATTTATTTCAGCATTGTTAATGTCAGGTGGCTGCGAGTTTTGTTCTGACGATAGGGGAAACGACATAGACTGGCCGGAAACGTCTCGAACACGGCGAGAGAAAGAGAGAGAAAAAGTGAGAGAGTGAGAGAGAGTGAGAGAGTGAGATAGTGACAGAGAAAAAGTGAGAGAGAGAGAGAGAAAGTAAGAAATAGTGAGTGAAAGAGAGAGAGAAAGTGAGAGAGAGAGAAATTGAGAAAGAGTGAGAGAGAGAGAGAGAGACAAAGCGTGAGAAAGAGAGAAAGTGAGAAAGAGGAAGTGAGAGAGAGAGAGAAAGTGAGAGAGAGAGAAAGTGAGAGAGAGAGAGAAAGTGCGAGAGAGAGAGAGAGAGAGAGAGAGAGAGAGAGAAATTGTTATGTATATTTTTTATAAGCATTTGAAATTGCACATTTACTTAGCCTGTAATGCTGCTCGTAAAGCAGCTGATAGAGTCAACTAAGTCTCTCTTCTTGACACATTGAATATGTAATAGACATAACTTGAGTTTAGTCGAATGAATCTTCACTTGCATAAATTGACGCTCCCAATTTGCCAAATGTTGTGCGTGTTTTCGACGCTGGTAGTGGCGTGCGGTAATTTAATGATATGAATGTTTCAAATGAGACTTCTCGTGGAGTGTGTGCGTGGGCTGGTAAGCGTGTGTGCTTGACTTTCCCAATCTTATTTCCATTTGGGAACATTCTGCTTCTGTGTACTTGTTTGTGTCATGCAAGTCAGATCTACAGTCATATTATTTTGACGAATTCACAGTTGTTCACTCCCAGGTAGCAACTGCTACCTCAAAACGTCTGTCCCAGCTCTGAAGCTGCTGGTCAGACCCGGGGTGTAAGTCACTGCTGACTAGGCACAGCCTGAGAACATGTTCTTGGAGTTGTTACTGTTGACTGGGCCTGAGAACATGTTATTGGAGTTGTTACTGTTGACTGGACCTGAGAACATGTTCTTGGAGTTGTTACTGTTGACTGGGCCTGAGGACATGTTCTTGGAGTTGTTACTGTTGACTGGGCCTGAGGACATGTTCTTGGAGTTGTTACTGTTGACTAGGCCTGAGAACATGTTCTTGGAGTTGTTACTGTTGACTGGGCCTGAGGACATGTTCTTGGAGTTGTTACTGTTGACTGGGCCTGAGAACATGTTCTTGGAGTTGTTACTCTTGACTGGGCCTGAGAACATGTTCTTGGAGTTGTTACTGTTGACTGGGCACAGCCTGAGAACATGTTCTTGGAGTTGTTACTGTTGACTGGACCTGAGAACATGTTCTTGGAGTTGTTACTGTTGACTGGACCTGAGAACATGTTCTTGGAGTTGTTACTGTTGACTGGGCACAGCCTGAGAACATGTTCTTGGAGTTGTTACTGTTGACTGGACCTGAGAACATGTTCTTGGAGTTGTTACTGTTGACTGGACCTGAGAACATGTTCTTGGAGTTGTTACTGTTGACTGGGCACAGCCTGAGAACATGTTCTTGGAGTTGTTACTGTTGACTGGACCTGAGAACATGTTCTTGGAGTTGTTACTGTTGACTGGGCACAGCCTGAGAACATGTTCTTGGAGTTGTTACTGTTGACTGGACCTGAGAACATGTTCTTGGAGTTGTTACTCTTGACTGGACCTGAGAACATGTTCTTGGAGTTGTTACTGTTGACTGGGCACAGCCTGAGAACATGTTCTTGGAGTTGTTACTGTTGACTGGGCACAGCCTGAGAACATGTTCTTGGAGTTGTTACTGTTGACTGGACCTGAGAACATGTTCTTGGAGTTGTCGCCGTTGACTGGGTACAGTTGGGGAACATATAAATAGATATACACCCAAATAGAACGACTTTACGGTAGCAGACGACTACAGAGTCGGCAACGGCGAGTTTTCATGCGAAAGATTATGATTTGCTAGACTCTTTGGGTGATGTACATAATATAGTCATCGCCACTTTGATGACGTTCAGAGCAATTTTCCACTTTATTTTGTAGTTGTTACTAAATCAAGCGGAGGACATATCTGGCAATTTTGTTGGACTGCTACTTCAATATGAGAAGCATTGTCCATTCTGTTTTGTAGCTGTTATTAAAAAGTTGCAAATGACATGCCTGGTAATACTGTAGAAACTGTTTCTTCAAGATAGGACTCACACACCCTTATTGGCACGATCCAATGTCTACTCTAACAGAGAAAGTAAGACGTGGCAGAGCAGAGATTAGTTTAGTTTACTTTAGTGTATCTTAGTTTATTTTACTTTAGTGTAGTTTAGTTAGGTTTAGTCGTCAGGTCATCCACATTGCACATCATTCAAGTCCATAAGTGCTCAGGTAACTTCCGAAGAATAGCCATCAACGTGTAGCGACTAACGACACGTGTGTTGTGTTGATTTATAAGTCTTCTTTGGATTCCTGCGGAGCGCTCCCTTCAGGCATCTCCCACCTTGACATGATATTCGTGAAGTCTGTTCATGGTTGCAGATTCAATGTCATTTTATTGAATCGTTTGTATTTTCATCCAGCGTCCCTGCGGGCATTCAGAATGTTATAACGGCCCATTGCCCTTCCGCACTCAACATCAACCAAACTGGCAAGTCTGTCAACCCGTTCATTACCTCTTACACCCGCGTGTCCTGGCACGAAAATGAAGCAGGCACCTTTTTAGAATAGACCTCCCCATAGACTCTAACCAATGCCGTCAAGCACAGTCAGTCGCGATCTTTCAAAGCACACTCATTGAGTCACTGAGGAAACACACATGTGTATAAGGCTACGTCTCAATCATGTTTATGCTTGTGTAATAGCCATAATTTCCATGATCAAACTACTTGTAGTCAATGCAAAAGCACCACTGTCTTCCTTCACAGTTCTGTCTCCAAAATAAAACAGAGTGAAAGCCTGCTAGCTCCATACGTGCCGATTAACAGACCAATCCGTGTAAATAACTGCGGCACTATCAGAAGAGTTCTGCAAAAATCACCTCTCGAGACGGCTTGCTCTTCTGCCTTAACGGCCAAGGGGCTTTGTTTTCTTCATTCTCTGTATAATGTGATGACGACGAGGAAGGACATACTGCGCGCTGACGGTACTCGTACTTAATCTTCCCAGGGTTCTATGTCCCCGATTGAACACATCTGCTGGACAATAGTGGTTATGTGAAATAGCCCACTGGAAACAATAGGTCGGTTTTGGCAGGCCGGTGCTACCTATTCTATTCAGAGAAGGGGTGGGGGGGGGGGCCACAAGCGCCTGCGACCACAGGTCGCAATAGCAGAGTCGGCGCACTATCAGCCGACCAAGACCTAGCATTTCTACCTCCTCGCGGTACCCCCTGGTAACAGTCTGCGTCAAAACAGGCTGGCTAACAGCAGCTAGGATCGCCGTGTTCCCCGTAGTGGTGGCTATTACTGATATAGAGGACCCAGTATTGCAGTACCTCTGGGCTGGACTAGTAGTTTCCCAGCATAGCCTGGGACAGACGAACTCCAACCTCTCCAGTAAGCCGGGAATGTCAAGAAAGCCATTACGACCCGCCACATCTAATGAGTCAAAGAGCAGCAAGCTCGTATCAACTCGTGGCAATCAGTCAATCAATCAATCAATCAATCAATCAATCACCTATTCTATTCCAAACTTAATTTAGTACCGCAGATTTCCAGCCCTGGCGTAGTTCTGCTTGAACTGTGAAAACACGCGTCGAAAATCATTTAAAAAATGAACACGTATTCCCTGTACGAAGAGGCGTGAAGAGGTTCATACTTCTCTTTTAATGAAAGATAATAATTGGGTCAACCAGGTGCTACGATAACATAAGCTGAAATCACAGAGTTTTAGAGATTGGCTAAAGTGCAAAGTCTTGTAATCACAGGTAGAGTAGTCATCGCACATCCTTGAAGAACGCGACTGCAAGTGATGAGCTGTTCGCACCTAAAACTGTGAGAAATGCATGGACCTGTAGCCCTTAAACTGTGATAAAGTGATAGACCTGTAGCCCTTAAACTGTGATAAAGTGATAGACCTGTAGCCCTTAAACTGTGATAAAGTGATAGACCTGTAGCCCTTAAACTGTGATAAAGTGATAGACCTGTAGCCCTTAAACTGTGATAAAGTGATAGACCTGTAGCCCTTAAACTGTGATAAAGTGATAGACCTGTAGCCCTTAAACTGTGATAAAGTGATAGACCTGTAGCCCTTAAACTGTGATAAAGTGATAGACCTGTAGCCCTTAAACTGTGATAAAGTGATAGACCTGTAGCCCTTAAACTGTGATAAAGTGATAGACCTGTAGCCCTTAAACTGTGATAAAGTGATAGACCTGTAGCCCTTAAACTGTGATAAAGTGATAGACCTATCGTCCTTAAACTGTGATAAAGTGATAGACCTGTAGCCCTTAAACTGTGATAAAGTGATAGACCTGTAGCCCTTAAACTGTGATAAAGTGATAGACCTATCGCCCTTAAACTGTGATAAAGTGATAGACCTGTAGCCCTTAAACTGTGATAAAGTGATAGACCTGTAGCCCTTAAACTGTGATAAAGTGATAGACCTGTAGCCCTTAAACTGTGATAAAGTGATAGACCTGTAGCCCTTAAACTGTGATAAAATGATAGACCTGTCGCCCTTAAACTGTGATAAAGTGATAGACCTGTAGCCCTTAAACTGTGATAAAGTGATAGACCTGTAGCCCTTAAACTGTGATAAAGTGATAGACCTGTAGCCCTTAAACTGTGATAAAGTGATAGACCTGTAGCCCTTAAACTGTGATAAAGTGATAGACCTGTAGCCCTTAAACTGTGATAAAGTGATAGACCTATCGTCCTTAAACTGTGATAAAGTGATAGACCTGTAGTCCTTAAACTGTGATAAAGTGATAGACCTGTAGCCCTTAAACTGTGATAAAGTGATAGACCTATCGCCCTTAAACTGTGATAAAGTGATAGACCTGTAGCCCTTAAACTGTGATAAAGTGATAGACCTGTAGCCCTTAAACTGTGATAAAGTGATAGACCTGTAGCCCTTAAACTGTGATAAAGTGATAGACCTGTAGCCCTTAAACTGTGATAAAATGATAGACCTGTCGCCCTTAAACTGTGATAAAGTGATAGACCTGTAGCCCTTAAACTGTGATAAAGTGATAGACCTGTAGCCCTTAAACTGTGATAAAGTGATAGACCTGTAGCCCTTAAACTGTGATAAAGTGATAGACCTGTAGCCCTTAAACTGTGATAAAGTGATAGACCTGTAGCCCTTAAACTGTGATAAAGTGATAGACCTGTAGCCCTTAAACTGTGATAAAGTGATAGACCTGTAGCCCTTAAACTGTGATAAAGTGATAGACCTGTAGCCCTTAAACTGTGATAAAGTGATAGACCTGTAGCCCTTAAACTGTGATAAAGTGATAGACCTGTAGCCCTTAAACTGTGATAAAGTGATAGACCTGTAGCCCTTAAACTGTGATAAAGTGATAGACCTGTAGCCCTTAAACTGTGATAAAGTGATAGACCTGTAGCCCTTAAACTGTGATAAAGTGATAGACCTGTAGCCCTTAAACTGTGATAAAGTGATAGACCTGTAGCCCTTAAACTGTGATAAAGTGATAGACCTGTAGCCCTTAAACTGTGATAAAGTGATAGACCTGTAGCCCTTAAACTGTGATAAAGTGATAGACCTATCGTCCTTAAACTGTGATAAAGTGATAGACCTGTAGCCCTTAAACTGTGATAAAGTGATAGACCTGTAGCCCTTAAACTGTGATAAAGTGATAGACCTGTAGCCCTTAAACTGTGATAAAGTGATAGACCTGTAGCCCTTAAACTGTGATAAAGTGATAGACCTGTCGTCCTTAAACTGTGATAAAGTGATAGACCTGTAGTCCTTAAACTGTGATAAAGTGATAGACCTGTAGCCCTTAAACTGTGATAAAGTGATAGACCTGTAGCCCTTAAACTGTGATAAAGTGATAGACCTGTAGCCCTTAAACTGTGATAAAGTGATAGACCTGTAGCCCTTAAACTGTGATAAAGTGATAGACCTGTAGCCCTTAAACTGTGATAAAGTGATAGACCTGTAGCCCTTAAACTGTGATAAAGTGATAGACCTGTAGCCCTTAAACTGTGATAAAGTGATAGACCTGTAGCCCTTAAACTGTGATAAAGTGATAGACCTGTAGCCCTTAGACTGTGATAAAGTGATAGACCTGTAGCCCTTAAACTGTGATAAAGTGATAGACCTGTAGCCCTTAAACTGTGATAAAGTGATAGACCTGTCGTCCTCAAACTGTGATAAAGTGATAGACCTGTAGTCCTTAAACTGTGATAAAGTGATAGACCTGTAGCCCTTAAACTGTGATAAAGTGATAGACCTGTAGCCCTTAAACTGTGATAAAGTGATAGACCTGTAGCCCTTAAACTGTGATAAAATGATAGACCTGTAGCCCTTAAACTGTGATAAAGTGATAGACCTGTAGCCCTTAAACTGTGATAAAGTGATAGACCTGTAGCCCTTAAACTGTGATAAAGTGATAGACCTGTCGCCCTTAAACTGTGATAAAATGATAGACCTGTAGCCCTTAAACTGTGATAAAGTGATAGACCTGTAGCCCTTAAACTGTGATAAAATGATAGACCTGTCGCCCTTAAACTGTGATAAAATGATAGACCTGTCGCCCTTAAACTGTGATAAAATGATGGGCTTGTCGCCCTTCAGCTGTGATAAAATGATAGACCTGTCGTCCTTAAACTGTGATAAAATGATAGACCTGTAGCCCTTAAACTGTGATAAAATGATAGACCTATCGTCCTTAAACTGTGATAAAATAGTAGACCTGTAGCCCTTAAACTGTGATAAAATGATAGACCTGTCGTCCTTAAACTGTGATAAAATGATAGACCTGTAGCCCTTAAACTGTGATAAAATGATAGACCTGTAGCCCTTAAACTGTGATAAAATGATAGACCTGTCACCCTTAAACTGTGATAAAATGATGGGCTTGTCGCCCTTCAGCTGTGATAAAATGATAGACCTATCGTCCTTAAACTGTGATAAAATGATAGACCTGTAGCCCTTAAACTGTGATAAAATGATAGACCTGTCGCCCTTAAACTGTGATAAAATGATGGGCTTGTCGCCCTTCAGCTGTGATAAAATGATAGACCTGTCGCCCTTAAACTGTGATAAAATGATAGACCTGTAGCCCTTAAACTGTGATAAAATGATGGGCTTGTCGCCCTTCAGCTGTGATAAAATGATAGACCTGTCGCCCTTAAACTGTGATAAAATGATGGGCTTGTCGCCCTTCAGCTGTGATAAAATGATAAACCTGTCGCCCTTAAACTGTGATAAAATGATGGGCTTGTCGCCTTTCAGCTGTGATAAAATGATAGACCTGTCGCCCTTAAACTGTGATAAAATGATGGGCTTGTCGCCCTTCAGCTGTGATAAAGTGATGGGCCTGTAGCCCTTAAACTGTGATAAAGTGATGGGCTTGTCGCCCTTAAACTGTGATAAAATGATAGACCTGTAGCCCTTAAACTGTGATAAAGTTATGGGATTGTCGCCCTTAAACTGTGATAAAATGATAGACCTGTAGCCCTTAAACTGTGAGAGAGTGATGGGCTTGTCGCCCTTAAACTGTGATAAAATGATAGACCTGTAGCCCTTAAACTGTGATAAAGTGATGGGCTTGTCGCCCTTCAGCTGTGATAAAGTGATGGGCCTGTAGCCCTTAAACTGTGATAAGATGATAGACATGTAGACCTTAAACTGTGATAAAGTGAAGAGCTTATTGCGCTTAAACTGTGATAAAGTGATGGGCTTGTCGCCCTTAAACTGTGATAAAATGATGGGCTTGTCGCCCTTAAACTGTGATAAAGTGATGTGTTTGTCGCCCTTAAGCTGTGATAAAATGATGGGCTTGTCGCCCTAATTTGTGATAAAGTGATGGGCTTGTCGCCCTTAAGCTGTGATAAAGTGATGGGCTTGTCGCCCTTGAGCTGTGATAAAGTGATGGGCCTGTCGCCCTTGAGCTGTGATAAAGTGATGTTCTTGTCACCCTTAAACTGTGATAAAGTGATGGGCTTGTCGCCCTTAATTTGTGATATAGTGATGGGCTTGTCGCCCTTGAGCTGTGATAAAGTGATGTTCTTGTCACCCTTAAACTGTGATAAAGTGATGGGCCTGTCACCCTTAAGCTGTGATAAAGTGATGGGCTTGTCGCCCTTAAGCTGTGATAAAGTGATGGGGTTGTCACCCTTGAGCTGTGATAAAGTGATGGGCTTGTCACCCTTAAGCTGTGATAAAGTGATGGGCTTGTCGCCCTTGAGCTGTGATAAAGTGATGGGCCTGTCGCCCTTAAGCTGTGATAAAGTGATGTTCTTGTCACCCTTAAACTGTGATAAAGTGATGGACCTGTCACCCTTAAGCTGTGATAAAGCGATGGGCCTGTCGCCCTTAAACTGTGATAAATTGATGGGCTTGTCGCCCTTAAACTGTGATAAAGTGATGGGCCTGTCGCCCTTAAACTGTGATAAAGTGATGGGCCTGTCGCCCTTAAACTGTGATAAATTTTTGGGCTTGTCGCCCTTAAGCTGTGATAAAGTGATGGGCCTGTCGGCCTTAAACTGTGATAAAGTGATGGGCCTGTCGGCCTTAAACTGTGATAAAGTGATGGGCTTGTACACAATTATTATGACCACAATGTATTTTATTAGCGTTTATCGTACCCAGTGATCATTATATCGGCAGATTGGTCGATATTACTGGAGGCCACCCTACTTTTCCAGAAAATGTCAGTGCCCATTTAAGGCTGTGTGAACTTTGGAGTCGTTGATCAAATTCGAACCCGACCTGTTATACTAAGTAGCCCAGTTAACAACCCCTGTGCTACAGCGATTCCTGTTACACGTAGGGGGTCAAGGCAAAGTAATGCAAATGAATGCATAAAATGCGAAGCTGAAAAGTGTGTATATGCATGCATGTGTGGTCTCGTAGATGTGTAAATACATTGTCGGTAGCGCTGTAGTCGAGGCAACCTAGACAGTGTTCCCTCCACATACATATTTTTATAACCCTACACGTTGTTGACCCTCCCACCGGCAGTTTAATTACAGCGCGCACCCGCGAATCCTTCTTTCTCCTTCTTTCCACGACATAGGGAAGAAATTGTTGTTTATTAAACCCGTATCGATTATTTGTTTTAGTTGTGTCATTACTAGTTAGCTATGTAGGATTAGGGAGCCGCGATAGCTCAGTGGTTAGTGAACTAAACTACAATGGACAAGAGGTCTGGTTCGTTCTCAACCGACGGCTTCCGGTTCACTCAGCCTTAAATGGGATTAATATCGGATTTTTTTTCTGGGAAAGTAAAGTGACACGGGCGTAATACCGACCACATTACCCCAAAAATCATGTGCTGAAGGTCTGTAAAATATATGGTCACTAACATTCCTATACTATATAAGTGACGCATATTCCCTATACGCCACTTGGCGGGACGGGGGCTCTTTACTTTTTTTACTATGTAGGATTAGTTTTATTCATTTACGTATCTGTGTGTGTTTTGTTCGTTTATTCCTGCTGAAAGCCTATTGCGCCAAAACGTCGTTCAAATTCGTGTCGTCCATCAATTAAGTAAAGCTTTAACAGTACCATTTCTTCTATTTTTTTTTTCAATTCTCCTCCCTGTTGCACGTAGACAGTATCAATTATTACTCCAATCCTGTGTCTGATTGCGCAGGAAGATCATAGAACAATGCCCTAACTCAACATGCAAGAGTTCCTTATTGTTTTGAACAGTGTTTACCTCACAAACTAAAAATTTAGATGGATTGGACACACACTAGGAAAACCGGATGCCAGCATAGCACGACATGGAACCCACAGAGAACGAGACTTGCATAGCGATACATGAAGAAGGTGAGTCATGGAAACGTGAAAGATCATGACCAAGACTGGAGAGAAGTAGAAAAAATGTCCAAGAAGATGGATGGATGGATGGACGGACGGACGGACGGACGGATGGATGGATGTTTGCATAAACCTTGTTCGAGGTCTATGTTCCAGTAGCAGTCTAAAGGGCTTTGATTAAGTGATTGAGGATGGACAGAAATACAATAACACAAATGGTACGGTTACAACTTTATATAGGTGTGCCTTGGTGAGGGACAACACAAATGGTACGGTTACAACTCTACATAGGTGTGCCTTGGTGAGGGACAACACAAATGGTACGGTTACAACTCTACATAGGTGTACCTTGATGAGGGACAACACAAATGGTACTGTTACAACTCTACATAGGTGTGCCTTGGTGAGGGACAACACAAATGGTACGGTTACAACTCTACATAGGTGTGCCTTGGTGAGGGACAACACAAATGGTACGGTTACAACTCTACATAGGTGTGCCTTGGTGAGGGACAACACAAATGGTACGGTTACAACTCTACATAGGTGTGCCTTGGTGAGGGACAACACAAATGGTACGGTTACAACTCTACATAAGTGTACCTTGGTGATGGACAACACAAATGGTACGGTTACAAACTCTACATAGGTGTACCTTTCGTGAGGGACAACACAAATGGTACGGTTACAACTCTACATAAGTGTACCTTGGTGAGGGACAACACAAATTCAAAACGACATTGCAGCTTATTAAACCCTCAGCTGCAACATTGTACAATACACACACAAATATATTAATAAGCAAATAAATGTATTGATTGAACTACGCTATTGAGTTCATGGCCTGTATTCTCTGCTTTTGTCAATCCCTTTCCTATTTCTGAAAGCCAAGCGCCTATTTTATTTTTTTTTAACGTAAAAATGTATACTGTACGTCTAAAGATAGTCGTCTGGAACCTTTCAGTACATTTATTCTTCACTAGCCAACCTTTCTAATAAAGTAGAAGAATGGGACACATGACAGAGAGCTACGTTTTATGAAGCATCAGCGTATTTTTATGTCTATGATTATATTTATATGACATAAAGTAATAAGTTCTGGACACTTGTGGGGAGAAAAAGACATTCACACAGACACAATAAAAATGTTGCATGGGTTTCATTTCTTTGAGTTTAGTTTATATTGATCGCCGCTGACATAACATGTGAGAACAATAACGCTGTATTAATAACATTGCTGAGAAAATAGTTTCCTTTTTTTCTTATTTGTCTTGTTATGTCTAGATTGGTTTCTATATATCTTGTTTATTTTATACATCAAGCAGCTTCAATGTCTTAAATTGATACATTCATTTTCTTCTGTTGCAATCCTTGTTACTTCCATCATTACTTCTGTTACTGTTACTACAACTGCTACTTCTACTAATACTGCTACTCTTGCTACTACTGCACAACTACTACTTCTACTAATACTGCTACTCTTACTACTACTGCACAACTACTACTTCTACTAATACTGCTATTATTACTACTACACAACTTCTACTATTATTACTACTACTACACAACTACTACTTCTACTAATACTGCTATTATTACTACTACTGTACAACGACTACTTCTACTACTATTATTACTACAACTACACAACTACTACTTCTACTACTATTATTACTACTACTACACAACTACTACTTCTACTACTATTATTAGTACTACTACACAACTACTACTTCTACTACTATTATTACTACTACTACACAACTACTACTTCTACTACTATTATTACTACTACTACACAACTACTACTTCTACTAATACTACTATTATTACTACTACTACACAATTACAACTTCTACTAATACTACTATTATTACTACTACTACACAACTACTACTTCTACTACTAGTATTACTACTACTACACAACTACTTCTACTAATACTACTATTATTACTACTACTACACAACGACTACTTCTACTGCTATTATTACTACTACTACTACACAACTACTACTTCTACTAATACTACTATTATTACTACTACTGCGCAACGATTACTTCTACTACTATTATTATTACTACTACACAACTACTACTTCTACTACTATTATTACTACTACTACACAACTACTACTTCTACTGCTATTATTACTACTACTACACAACTACTACTTCTACTAATATTACTATTATTACTACTACTACACAACTACTACTTCTACTAATACTGCTATTATTACTACTACTACACAACTACTACTTCTACTAATACTGCTATTATTACTACTACTACTACACAACTACTACTTCTACTAACACTGCTATTATTACTGGTACTACACAACTACTACTTCTACTAATACTACTATTATTACTACTACTGCACACCGACTACTTCAACTAATACTGCTACTATTACCACTACATCACAACTACTACTTCTACTAATACTGCTACTATCACTACAACTACACAACTACAACTTCCACTAATACTGCTACTATCACTACAATTATACAACTACTACTTCTACTAATGCTGCTTATATTACTACTTTTGCTTCTAGTACTATTACCTTTGCTATTATTACTCCACCTACTACTTACTGCTATTATTTCTAACATTATTGTGTCTAATATTATTACTACAACTGCTTCTGATACTACATGTTTTGGATATCGTAATTTTTACTACTTTTATTATTCCATCTATTGTAGCTAATATTTCTACTTCTACTATTATTTATGCGGCACGGGTGTAATACCGACCACATTACCCCAAAAATCAAGTGCCGAAGGTCTGTAAAATGTATGGTCACTAACACCATATTCCCTATACGCCATTTGGCGTGACCGGGGTACTTTACATTTTTTTTTACTACTATTGTTTATAGTGTTACTTTTATTAGATACACAACAACGTTTACTACTAGTATGTCTACTACTACTTCTACAGCAACGCTTACTACTAGTATGTCTACTACTACTTCTACAGCAACGCTTACTACTAGTATGTCTACTACTACTTCTACAGCAACGCTTACTATTAGTATATCTACTACTACTTCTACAGCAACGCTTACTACTAGTATGTCTACTACTACTTCTACAGCAACGCCTACTACTAGTATGTCTACTACTACTTCTACAGCAACGCTTACTACTAGTATGTCTACTACTACTTCTACAGCAACGCTTACTACTAGTATGTCTACTACTACTTCTACAGCAACGCTTACTACTAGTATGTCTACTACTACTTCTACAGCAACGCTTACTACTAGTATGTCTACTACTACTTCTACAGCAACGCTTACTACTAGTATGTCTACTACTACTTCTACAGCAACGCTTACTACTAGTATGTCTACTACTACTTCTACAGCAACGCTTACTACTAGTATGTCTACTACTACTTCTACAGCAACGCTTACTACTAGTATGTCTACTACTACTTCTACAGCAACGCTTACTACTAGTATGTCTACTACTACTTCTACAGCAAAGCTTACTACTAGTATGTCTACTACTACTTCTACAGCAACGCTTACTACTAGTATGTCTACTACTACTTCTACAGCAACGCTTACTACTAGTATGTCTACTACTACTTCTACAGCAACGCTTACTACTAGTATGTCTACTACTACTTCTACAGCAACGCTTACTACTAGTATGTCTACTACTACTTCTACAGCAACGCTTACTACTAGTATGTCTACTACTACTTCTACAGCAACGCTTACTACTAGTATGTCTACTACTACTTCTACAGCAACGCTTACTACTAGTATGTCTACTACTACTTCTACAGCAAAGCTTACTACTAGTATGTCTACTACTACTTCTACAGCAACGCTTACTACTTCCTATACTATTACTTCCTCCACTACTAAGTTTATATCCACTGTTGTTTCGAGCCGAAGACGGCACTATAAGGCAGAAACGTTCATTATCATCATCGAGTGCGGTCTCCACATCAAAGGTTGGCTACCATGGAGCGCCATTTCGCTCTATCTCTTGCTTTGATGGTGCAGGTTGTCATAGGCTGTCTTGTCCGTCTTTTGATGTTACTCGTCCATGTTAGTCCTGCTCTGTCTCTGCCTCTTTTACCTTGTATTTTCCTCTCCAATATTATTTTTAGTAGGCTATTGTGTCTTTTAACATATCCCAAAAATGTCATTTGTCTTGTTCTAATTGAGCTTAATAGTTCTCTTTTAATTTTTAGTTGTTTTAAAACTTCATCATTTGTTTTTTTTTCTTTCCATCTAATTCTTCCTATTCTTCTATAAATTCACATTTCAAAGGTTTCAATTATCTGCTCTGTTTTCTTGTCTAATGTCCATGTTTCAGCCCCATACAGGAATATTGAGAAGATATAACATTTTGCTATTCATTGTTTTAGCCCTGGTGTTATTTGTTTTGATGTTAGTATACTTTCCACTTTTCTTTTCATTAAAATTACTTTTTGCCTTTCCTATTCTTTTGTTCATTTCAGTTTTCCATTTTCCATCACTGGTTATAGTATGTCCAAGGTAGTTGTAGCTCTGAACTGTCTCCAGGTCTATTCCTTCAACTTTGATGTCCACTTCTAGGTTTTGAGTATTATCTTTGCTTATGATCATAGTTTTAGTCTTTTTGATATTCATATCTAATCCATATTTTTGTTTGTCATGTTTATTTCATTAAGTAATTGTTGTAGATCTTTAGGATTTTTTGCTAGTAGTACAGTATCGTCAGCATATCTTAGGTTATTGATTATCTTTCCATTAATGTTTAGGCCTGGCATCTCTGTGATGTATTTAAAGATTTAATCAGTGTGTAGATTGAACAAAATTGGTGATGGGATGCATCCTTGTCTTAAGCATAAATGTTAGACTTTCTAAATCCGACGACCTGTGTTAGCAAGTGTCAGACCCTACACAATACCTGCATTGTACCTAGCTAGCAACACATCCTGTTCTGGGCGAGCCGTTTAATCTCATCAAGGGAATCGATGCCTGCTGTTGTTGCCTCTCCCCCTCTGTGTTCTTTTCAGTGTATCTCTAGGCAGCTAATTTTTCGTTTACTCTCTGGCTCCCATTTTAGAATTTGTTATTCTTTTGTTGTTCTTCTCATCACGTGACCAATATATGACCGCTTTCTTCTCTTCATTATTGATGATACCTCCAGATGATTTACCATTTCTCTTATGTCTACACAAGTCTTCCACAACTACAACTAGAAACAAGTAGTCGACTACACTGATGCCATCAGCGCCAAGTACGTGCCTGTACAACCGCCCACCCCTACAGTTTATCAACTCAATTATTGACTTCCAACCAAATCATTCTCCGCAGCTGTCTGTTATCTTTTTCTCACCCTTTTCCTCTCTCTTTCATTCCCTCGATTTTCCACTGGTCTGAATATATTTCAGCAGTTCCAATAACATGATTTAAAAAAAAAATTATAATTGCTTTTTCCTGATGTTGAAAATCTGCTTTCTTTTGCTTTGGCCTCTTTTAAAACGTCTTCATTGATCTTTTTACCAGGTCGTAGTATTCTCAAAATTCTTATGTAAATCATTTCAAACTGGACCCACATAACACTGAAGAACTCTTTGTCTCATTTCCATTGACAAAAGATTGATTTCATAATATATCATCCCCATCCTTTGGAAATTGATCCTTTGACAATGCTATACTGCACCTCTCATTCTTATACCTCCTCATCCTTTGGAATGCATCCTTTGCCTATGCTATACTGCACCTCTCATTCTTATGTAGGTCCACCATACTGAGCGACCCGGCGAAAGAATGGTTTCCCAGGAGTCAATGTTGAAGCTTTTAGGAGACAGCTTGAATGACTATAGCTGTATGTACGTAGACTAAGATTGGATTTGGTGTCCTTAGTTTGTCTAGGAAGGAAATATAGGGAACTAGTAGATAGTCAGCTGCAGTGAATTTTCCAGGCTATCAACGTGCTCCGCAAGTAAGACTTGTTTTATTTACTTTCATATCTCTCTCTCTCTCTCTCTCTCTCTCTCTGTGTGTGTGTGTGTGTGTGCGTGCGTGCCTGTGTGTGTGTGGGTGTGGATGTGTGTGTGTGTTGTTTGTTTGTTTGTTTGTTCCTGCTGAAGGCCTATTGCGCCGAAACGTCGTTCAAATGTGTGTCGTTCACCAATTATGTCAGGCTTTAATCATACCATTTTTTTTTTTTTTTTTTTTTTTTTGCAATTCTCCTCGTGTTAACTCAGTTATTATTACAACAGAGCATTGACTACTTGAGGAGAAATAAATCTGGTGAAATATGGAGTGACTGGTTGTCTTTTCTTTTCTGTTATCAACAAGGACAAGTGGGCTATAAATGAAAAGTTTGCTTGAGCAGAATTGTAGAGGAAAATAGAAATACATTTTAGTGTGTGCGTGTGTGCGTGTGTGTGTGTGATTGTACATGTCTGCGTTGTGTATGTGTGTGTGTGTCGTGCCTGTGTTTTTTGTTTATGTATGTGTGTCTGTGTTGTGTGTGTATGTACTACACGAACCAAAAAGGAAGCAATGTTTGAAAAGAAAAAAGTAAGGCTACTAACACCATATTCGAACGTATGGCGTCAGTACCGCCGTTATTTTCCTATAGTTAAATTCCAGCTGTCATTTTAGGCTGGGTGAACCTAGAAGTCGTGGACAGCTCGAACCACACCTATTGTCTTCAACAAACCAGTTCACTAGCCACTGCCCCAATCGACGCTCATAATATGTGTGTGTGTGTAGTGTGTGTGTGTGTGTGTGTGTGTGTGTGTGTGTACGTGCGTGTAGTGTATATGTATGCAAAACATTATAAGTATCATCATCATTGAACGCAGTCTTCGCATCGAAGGTTGGCTACCATGCGCCATTACGCTCAGTCTCTTACTTTGACAGTGTAGATTATCATAGGCTGACTTGTTTATTTATTGATGTTACTCTTCCAAGTAAGTCTTGGTCTACCTCTTTTACCTTATATTTTCCCTTCCAATATTACTTTTAGCAGACTACTGTGTCTTTTAACTGCCCCAAAAATCTCATTTGTCTTGTTGGAACAGTTTTTCGTAGATCTCTTTTCATTTTTAGCTGTTGTAAAACGTCATCATTTGTTTTCTTTTCGTCCAATTCTTCTTATTATTCTATAAACCCACATTTCAAAGGCTTTAATTATTTGTTCTGTTTTCTTGCCTAATGTCCATGTTTCTTCTATTATAAGTATTACATTCTACAACCATTTTCTTTAAGAAATATTGATGTTTGTTGTCCATGTGTTTTCAAGTATCAAAATGATACTTTACATAGTCCAAGTGTGTAATGATGATTCATCAACAAACCTCGTGCCTGTGTTTCTTGACAAAGTCTGTGGCTAAATAACTGTCCAAATGTGCACGTTTTAATGGAAAGCAACATTGTTGTGTCCGCTTTCAACGGACGAGAACGCACACAATACAGAATTAACTTCTTACAAGAGTTGCCTTCTCCTGTAACAGTCACGGTCTAGCGGAATCACACATATTTTCATACACACATATAAAAACATTCAGCCTTCCGCTGAATCAAAACTTTATATTTTTGTAAGAGTTTAGAACCCCATTATCTATTGAAACTACATAATTCTTATTTATTCTAAAGATTTATGTTGCAGGCTGTAGGTACGCTCTTCGTGCTTCGATTGGCTTTCATGAACTTACTCCACATATGTATGTATTCACATCTATTTATATATGTTTATAGATACATACAACATGTATAAATGGTAATTATAAAATTCTTCTGCAATTTTACGTTCTTTTTTATGCACGTTCTAAAAATTGAGGAGCGGGGAAACGGAAAAAATAGGAAAGAAACTGGTGGTTTTTCAAATAGGTGGACAGCAATGTCGTTTCCGGAAGATGTTCGAATAAAAACTTTGTCCAAAGAAAAAAGCGAAAGAAATGACATGACGAATCGACTGGTTGCTTTTCCTCGAAAATTTATGTGGAGGTGTTAGTTGTGCTGGCTGCTGACTTCTGTGATTATCCATGTGAGCGTTCAATGGCGAACGAGGGAAGAAAGAAAGAAAGAAAGAAAGAAAGAAAGAAAGAAAGAAAGAAAGAAAGAAAGAAAGAAAGAAAGAAAGAAAGAAAGAAAGAAAGAAAGAAAGAAAGAAAGAAAGAAAGAAAGAAAGAAAGAAAGAAAGAAAGAAAGAAAGAAAGAAAGAAAGAAAGAAAGAAAGAAAGAAAGAAAGAAAGAAAGAAAGAAAGAAAGAAAGAAAGAAAGAAAGAAAGAAAGAAAGGAGGAAGGAAGGAAGGAAGGAATGAAGGAAGGAAGGGAGGGGGAAGGAAGGAAGGAAGGAAGGAAGGAAGGAAGGAAGGGAGGGAGGAAGGAAGGAAGGAAGGAAGGAAGGAAGGAAGGAAGGAAGGAAGGAAGGAAGGAAGGAAGGAAGGAAGGAAGGGAGGGAGGAGGAGGGAGGGAGGGAGGGAGGGAGGGAGGGAGGGAGGGAGGGAGGGAGGGAGGGAGGGAGGGAGGGATGACCGACGGACCGACCATACATTACGTATTGATTGCACTCAAGTATGCAGCATTTCATATCAGCCCCAACTTATTCACACAAATTATTTGTGTAAGCAGTTAAATTGTGAGCCAACACCTCCGAAAAGCCTGCGTGGTTGCAAAGGTCAGTAATTACCGACTGCTAGAATTATGATAAGTACATTCAATTAATTGCATTATAACTCCCCTCTCTATGGTGGTCTTTAGAAGAGACAAGAAGTGTTGCTAAACTTTAAAAGAGACAAATTAGTGTTTCTAAACTTTGAAAGAGACAAGCTAGTGTTTCTAAACTTTGAAAGAGACAAACTAGAGTGGCAAAACTTTGAATAAGAAAAAATAGTGTGACTAAACTTTGAAAGAGACAAGCTAGTTTGGCTAAACTTTGAAAGAAACAAGCTAGTGTTTCTAAACTTTGAAAGAGAAAAACTAGTGTGGCTAAACTTTGAAAGATTGAAACTAGTGTGGCCAAACTTTGAAAGAGACAAACTAGTATGGCCAAAATTTGAAAGAGACAAACTAGTGTGACCAAACTTTGAAAGAGACAAACTAGTGTGGCCAAACTTTAAAAGTGACGAGTTATTCTGGTCAAGCTTCGAAACAGACAAAAGAAAAAAGTCTGGCCAGAAAATAAAGGTTTGAGAAGAGAAAGTTAATAATACAATTCATCCTCTTACCCCGCCCCTCTAACAGAACGTCGTAAAGAAGTAAAAAATGTATTAGAATAGGTCTTGGCAAAACGTCATACACTAACGGTCAGGTATGAAAATTAGGAAGATGCCGTAATCAGGATATAGTTATCTACCTTTTGATATCCTTATATATACTTTTTTTTTAATCCACATTTAACTTTATGAATAGGTTCAAAGAAACTGGTTTCGACAAAAATAAATCACGATCTGGAATGTAAATTGTCAATTTGAACAGTGTAGAATCTGTAGAGTATTCCTGTATTGTAAACAGTATTGCGCACATTAAATATCAAACTGGAGACTTTTATCAAACAGATTTATAACTTCGCTAATGGTTTCTAGGAAAACGCGAAGTGTTGACAGGGCCAATGACGTTAGATCTAACCTCTGTTTCAAATTAACCGCTTGAGTTAATATTTATAAAACTGGTTTCTCAGGGGTGGCTAAACCATAAATGTACGTACTTTGTTCTCGTTTATAGCAATACTATATGCTGAGTAATGTGGTTATCTCTATTAAAGCACTACTATATGCTGAGTAATGGGGTTATCTATTACAGCAATACTATATGCTGAGTAATGTGGCTATCTCTATTACATCAATACTATATGCTGAGTAATGTGGTTATCTCTATTACATCAATACTATATGCTGAGTAATGTGGTTATCTATTACAGCAATACTATATGCTGAGTAATGTGGTTATCTCTATTACATCAATACTATATGCTGAGTAATGTGGTTATCTCTATTACATCAATACTATATGCTGAGTAATGTGGTTATCTCTATTACAGCAATACTATATGCTGAGTAATGTGGTTATCTCTATTACATCAATACTATATGCTGAGTAATGTGGTTATCTCTATTACATCAATACTATATGCTGAGTAACGTGGTTATCTATTACAGCAATACTATATGCTGAGTAATGTGGTTATCTCTATTACATCAATACTATATGCCGAGTAAGGTGGTTATCTCTATTACAGCAATACTATATGCTGAGTAAGGTGGTTATCTCTATTACAGCAATACTATATGCTGAGTAATGTGGTTATCTCTATTACAGCAATACTATATTGTTTTGTATGAGGAAATTCTATGCAATCCATTTTTGACAATAGAAACAAGAAAAAGAGTTCTTAAATGTTATGTAGAGCCAGTTTTAACATATGGATGTGAATCATGGACAAAAGGACAACAGACACGAAAATAACTGGAGGCTGTAGAAATGTGGTTTTACAGAAGAATGTTGAGAATACCATGGAAAGCTAAGAAGAGTAATGAAAACGTTCTGAAAGAGACCAAAGCAAAAAGACAGCTAATTTCTAATATTAGGAAGAAACAATCATCATTTTTTGGCCATGTAATGAGAAAAGAACAGCTGGAATATATTGTAACAACTGGGAAAATTGAAGGACGAAGAGATAGAGGAAAGCAAAGAGAAAAAATACCAGACACTTTGAGAGAATGGCTTGGCAGAAGGTCAACAACAGAAATAGTAAATAACTGTCGAGACCGAAAATTGTGGAGAGTCATTATCACCTACGCCAACAGGCCCGGTACTTGATGATCATGATGATGATGATGATGATATTGTTCTGTAAGAGGTCAAATAAAAAAAAAGAAAGTTAATTTCCAACATTGCGATGAAACAACCAACATATAAAAAGAGAATAGCTGAGTATACTGTGGAAATGTGAAAAAAAAAATATTAGGGGAAGAGAATATAAAGGGTAACAGCTAGAAAATTTAACAGACAAGTTAAGATGATAGGAAGTCAATAGCTGAATAAATTAAATACTCAATAAATACTGTAATGGCTGAAAGTTGTGCAGAGACATAATCACGTCAGCAGGTACAGTACTTGCTGATGATGATGATGGTGGTGGTGTTGGTGGTGGTGATTGTGGTGATAGTGGTGGTGATGGTGATGATGATGGTGGTGGTGGTGATTGTGGTGATAGTGGTGGTGATGGTGATGATGATGATGATGATGGTGGTGGTGGTGTTGGTGGTGGTGGTGATTGTGGTGATAGTGGTGGTGATGGTGATGGTAATGGTGATGGTGATGGTGATTGTGGTGATGGTGGCGGTGACGGTGGCGGTGACTCTGGCGGTGCGATGACGATGATAATGATGATGATGATGGTGATGGTGATGATGATAATGAAGATGATTGTCATAAATTCGTTTTTTCCCTCCCAAATGCTGCAGCTGATAATAGATTAATGGTTTATAAGTTCATTTTCTGTTAAAACTGAAGGATAAGTTTTACAAGTTTACTCAGCAGTTAACAAGATTTATATAGCAGATCAACATATGGGACGCATCCATTTGTAATTGTTTTATGCGGTCTGTATTCACACTAGAAAGTCTTTTCTTTTGAGGAAATAATTTGTGTGTAGGTTAACAGAATCAAGACGCACAAAATCATCTGAGACGTAAACGGTCAGTGACTCATATCTAACTGCTTGTATCAGGATCAGTGAACCTGAGTTGATCAAGATCCTATTACACCCCCCGGTGCCTCTGGAAAACCGGTATACAGTGATACCTTTTGCTATAGTTTGAAATGTTGGGCTGAGAGGAGAAAGTTATAGCAGCTTGCTGTAGCAACAAAACATTTCACGACAATCGTTTAACGATCCTTTTTATGGCTGATGATAAAATGATATAGTCGTCAGTCGAAAACAGAAGAATGAAAAGAAGAATGAGGAGGTAAGAAGAAGAAGGAGGATGAGAAGGAGAAAAAGAAGAAGAAGAAGGAAGAAGCAGGTGGATAAGAAGGATAAAGAGGAGGAGATGACGAAGTAGGAGGAGTCGATGATAAAGAAGAAGAAGGACAAGAAGAGAAAGGAGACAAAGAAGAACAAGAAGAAAAAAAGAAGAAGAAGACTTTTAAAAGAAAATTATTATCAATAATTCAAGATGGCGTCCGCACGTGGACAGTGTTTTCCGTTACATCGTGTGTTGTTTCGAAATACGGCGGTTACACGCGGTGTGCTTCTTGGATTTAATGTTCTGATCGTGCCTGTTGTGGTTGTTTAACTTCTGACAGGCTGGTGGATGGTGGAAATTCTCGTTGTTAAGTGGGTATTTATCTTCTTTTCATTCGAGATAGACCTATCGGTGATAGGTCATTGATTTTCGCTGTCGCTGCAGGCAGACAGGAATGTCCATCCCGAAATGCACAAAGTCTGTGACGGCAGATGGAGCGGAAAAGTCAGCAATGACCAACGGCCCCGAAAGCGAAAACAGCAAAGTGTGTGGTACACAAGAGGCATGTTCAGGACACGAAAGACGAATGTGACAGACCACCGTGAAAGAGATTGGAGCCTCATCACGTATTATTCCAGTGAAAGCCATGGAGAGGAATTCGAAATTATGTCGGAGGAAAGATCTAAAAATAAGTACATGGAATGTTAGAACCCTATACCAAGAAGGAAAATTAGAAAATATTATTCAAGAAGCAGAACGACAAAACATAGATATTTTAGGCATATCAGAGACAAGATGCAAAGAAAGTGGGTACATAGAGGACCAAAAATATACATTTATATATTCAGTGTACTATACTATCATATACTATACATACAGTGATAGGATTATACTACTCAAGATGAAAGCAAAGCCATTCGACATAGCAATAATACAGACATAAGTACCTACTCAAGACTACACAGATGAACAAATAGAGGCATACTATGAAGACTTAAATAAAGTTATGAAGCAAGTGAAATCTTCAGACATCTTGATTGTAATGGGTGACATGAACGCTACAGTAGGAAAAGGTAGATATAAGACCATCATGGGAAATTATGGTTTAGGAAAAAGAAATGACAGAGGAGAAAGATTAATATAATTCTGTGAAGAAAACAGGTTGATAATATGTAACACCTACTTTGAGCAAGAGAGAAGGAAACTATTCACATGGAAAATTGCTGGAGATAAGAAGATAATTCAAATAGATTACTTAATGATAAAAGATCATTTCCATAAGTGCGTCAAGACAGCCATAACCTGTCCAGCATCATATATTATATCAGATCACAATCCTGTAATGATTAAGATGAAAATCAAACTAGAGAGAAACAAGCAAAAGTCTAATTCATCAACAACACCACTAGATATAATAGTTTTAAATCATAAAGATGTTAGAGATACTTATACAATACAAGTAAAGAACACATATAAGAAGCTGCTAGAAGAAGGCATTGAGCAATATAGAAGAGAAAATCCTGATGAAAAAATCACAACCAAATGACAATGCATGAAGAAAAGCATACATGAAACTTCCGACACCTTACCCAAAATAAGAAAAGAACAAAAAACACAAATAGGTAAGTAACACCACCTTAGAAAAAAATGGAAGAGAAGAGATAAGCGAAGAACACTGCCCAAGAGGGGGAGTAGGGTCTGGGTGGTTTTGGTTCACCGATCCCCTGGAGCAAGCCTTCAGCTATGAGTCTCTGACAGTTTCAAGCTCTGTTGTTGTCAGCCGCCTTGCCTCCGGATGAAGTGTCATTCTCATTCTTCTCTGTTTGCGTTAGCCAGCATTATGTCTATAGCTAAGTAGTAAGAGAGGTGGGAAGGACACAGGACTTCGACAACCATGAGTCCACGTTATGAGTCCACGTTTCATAATTCGGATGAAAGAGATGGGAGTTAAGGTGGACACGGCCAGAAACGAGAAACTTAGTGGGCGTATACGAAGACTAATCAACCAACACAGAACTGGAGTCGTCAGTCGCTGGACACTGCGAGACTTGCTGAGGAGGGGATCTGAGCACCTATGGACATGCTCGGAGTGCAATGATGATGACCCACAAATAACTCAATAACTCAGTAACTCAATATATATAGCTAAGTACATATGGACTGAATGTTGCATGAATATCACTTTTTCTTAATTTTCACACCGGCAGACGTGAGCTCAGATGCCCCTCGCCATACAGGCAGATATTCTCCGACTTCAGCGGTTGATTCTGATTAATTTCGCTTCACTGATCTTAACGCAAACAATTAAATATGCGTCGCTTGCGTCTTAGAACCCCCATGCTGTTAAGCGTATAAGCCTAACTTGTAACCTACTGGCTACATATGGTCATAATAAGACCCTGACCTCAATCCTACAATGTCACTGGATGTCATCTTTAATAAAATGGTGTCTACCATGACAAAATGTATGAACCACTGCTCGAATGAGAAAGTCAACTTGTGACAAGGACCATTTGACCCTTAAATATGCTTTTGTACTTACTTGACGTGTGCAACACAGAGAAATGTCTATAATTTCTCCAGCGCTAGAAACACGTAAAGTAAACAATGAATACATTCTTGAAAGGTTCTGGCGTGTCGTCAATTATGTCGGCTACAATAATGGATGGATGAGGCCTGGAATGTATTCACTGCGTCATGCCATGTTGCTAAATGTAAGAAAGCCCGCCTATCTGATCCTATAACACCCTGGGAAATTCTGGGAGAACCAACATGATGAGTTGTGGCATGGTCGTTCTCCATCCCTTCCTTTTGTGTTCCATTTTTTTTTTTACGTTTTTTTTAACAATATGTTCCTCGTCAAATATATTACGTCATCAATCCATTGATTCTTGTATGTGTCTCTAGCCCTTCCGTCTAAACAGTGAGAAAGAGAAAGACAACTTGGATAGGAAACATGACTGGAGAATGGCACTACAATATGGATGGTGCACAAGAGGACTTCAGCGAAAGACACCTTGGATTTAAAAGATGACATGATACAGGAAGGAATAACTCCAAAGGTAATACATCAACAGGGAGGATTGTTACAAAATATAAATGTGTCACATTAAAGATGATTTCATAATGAAGATGTGGTCCACGCCCACTTCCCTGGAAGAAAAACTACATGGGGCAATCGATTCACTTAAACAGTCAGCTGACTTCATGAGAGAGTCTGGAATCCTACTCTGATTTAGTCTTGATCGCAGAGAGAGAGATAATGAAGACAACACATGTCATTAATAAGACACGACAGAAAGACAACATTCATCATCATCGAGTACCGTCTCCGCATCGAAGGTTGGCTACCATGGAGCGCCATTCCACTCTGCTTTGATGGTGCAGATTGTAATAGGCTGACTTGTCCATCTTTTGATGTTACTCGTCCATGTTAGTCTTGGTCTGCCGCTGCCTCTTTTACCTTATATTTTCCCCTCCAATATTACTTTTAGTAAGTTGTTGTGTCTTTTGACACGCACCAAAAATTTCATTTGTCTTGTTTGAATTGTGTTTAGTAGTTCCCTTTTCATTTTTAGTTGTTTTAAGACTTCATCGTTTGTTTTCTTTTCTTTACATCCAATTCTACCTATTCTTCTATAAATCCACATTTCAAAGGCTTCAATTTCCTGTTCCGTTTTCTTGTCTAATGTCCATGTTTCTGCACCATACAGAAATATTGAGAAGATGTGACATTTTGCTATTCTTAGTTTTAGCCCTGGTGTTATTTGTTTTGATGTTAGTATATTTTTCATGGCATTAAAATTACTTTTTGCCACACTTATTCTTTTGTTTATTTCAGTTGTACATTTTCCATCACTGGTAATAGTATGGCCTAGGTAGCTGTAGCTCTAAACTGTCTTCAGATGTATTCCTTCTCAACTTTAATATTTATTTGTAGGTCTTGAGTATTTTCTTTGTTTATGATCATAGTTTTAGTCTTTTTGATATTCCTATCTAGTCCATATTTTTTGCTTGTCATGTTTATTACATTAAGTAATTGTTGTAGATCTTTAGGATTTTCTGCTAGTAATACAATATCATAAGCATATCTTAGGTTATTGATTATCTTTCCATTAATGTTTAGGCCTGGCATCTCTGTGATGTTTTTAAAGATTTGCTCAGTGTATAGATTGAACAAGCTTGGTGATAGGATGCATCCTTTTCTTACTCCTCTTTTTATACCAATGGGTGTAGAGGTCTCCTTGTTATATTTTATTATTGCTGTTTGCTCTCAATACAAATTACATATTAGTCGTATGTCTGTATAGTCCAGATTTATATCTTTCAGGCAGTCTATAAGTTGATTATGGTGTATTCTATCAAAAGCTTTGGTGTAGTCTATGATGCGGGCATATATTGGTTTGTTTACTTCTATGTATTTTTCAATCAATGTCCTCATCCTAAATATGGCTTCTTTTGTCCCACTGTTTTTCCTTAATCCCAATTGCTGCTCATCTAATTCAGTATTGATTTTATTCTGAATCCTTCCCTGCATAACTTTTAGTAAAATGTGTGTTCCCTGGCTCATTAGGCATATTGTTCTAAAATCACTGCATTCAACTGCACCATTCTTTTTAGGTAATTGATGTCTTAGTTCATATGGTATGTATCCTGTATGGTATATGTAATTGCATATGTCTGTGATTACTTCAATGCCAAAATCTTCTAGTGCCTGTATCATCTCTATCTGTATATTGTCAGGCTATGCTGCTTTTCCCTTTTTAATTGTTTTTATAGCTTTTTCTACTTCAAATTTCAGGATTTTATAGCTGGACGTACATTTTATAAATGTTTTTTGACCCTTTCGTCACTAAATAGTTCTGTTATATATTCCTTCCATCTATATATTATATCTTTGTTGTCTGCTAGCATCTTCCCTCTTTGTTTGCAATGCAACCGTTTCCTGCAGCTTTTTTGTCTTTATTGGTCATTCTCTTTATTTTTGTGTGCATCCCTCTTAAATTTTGTTTACTTTCCATAGTAGACTTGATCTGCGCTTTATGTCACATTGGTGCTGTTCATGACCGTTGATGGAATTCCTTGACGCAAGTTATTTCCATGTTACCTATTAATGTAAAGTACTTCGTCAGCCACAGTTTTATCTCTTTAGGAAATTTGCACCGTGTTTTGTTCGTCGTAAGCTGCTTTCACTAGAGTAATTATGAATCTCTCTCTCTCTCTCTCTCTCTCTCTCTCTCTCTCTCTCTCTGCGACCAGGACTCAATCAGAGCAGGACTCCAGACTCTCACATGAAGTCAGCAGTCAGGTTAAGTGTGTTGATCGCCCCCACAGACAGAACATCACAATTAGAATCTGCCAGATCCACTCTGATTGAACACCCGCTAAAACGTTGCACTGTGTTCTGCGCCAGTGGCCCAGTGCATCCGATTTCAGCCAGCATTTTATTCAGGTTTGCATTCCTTAGCCTTTGATTGTCCCCAATCCTCCTGCAAGGCAGCAGATGATCTTTTCTGTAGGGGGATTCTGCCCTTAGATGAGAGAGTCTGATGTTGTCAGTTATCCATTAGATTAGAAATCTAAAGGTAGCGAAATTGTGTGTACGATATTTTTGTGTGCTACGTCATCGTAATGGCTCATCATACATCCCTTGACCGGCCGTACGATAATCTTACGGTCTGTTGTTTGATGTGCGACGGGGATAACCTGACGACTAACTGTGTGTCTAAACGTTCGAAATTGGAGTCAACAACGATGGCCTAACATCATCAAGCGCTATACATTTTTTTTTTAAAATACGGCGATCATCATTTTCAAGAAGACGTGAACTTCCGGTATATGAGGATAGGCGGCGGGAACAATTGATGGCTATGCATGAAAAGTGTTCCTTGTTGCAGTTTCCTCATATTCCAAGTCCGGCTTGTTGCAGGAGCTACTGAGTTAAGTGCTCTGTGCACACCGTGAGCGGTGTGTCTCATCCATTTTGATCATGTTTCGATATTCCAATTGTTTACAATGAACGATGATATCATATGACAGGGAACAGTTGGCTGTGTTCACTTTCTGTGAGGTTTCTCCTTATGTCTTTTGGCGTGTGCTGAGACTGCTACGATGGGGACTACAGTTACCTTTCTTTGTTTGGGAGATGAGATATTAATTCGGATGATTGCGCTGGCACGGGCGGTTGAGCAATTATGGATTTTAATTCGTTTGCAGTGATACCGGGGCCTTCCATAACCAAATGACCAAATCTTTGTGTGTGTGTGTGTGTTTAGTCATATCTCATATCTTAGTGCATGTCTGTGTTAGTCATATCTCATATCTTTGTGTGCATGTCTATGTTAGTCATATCTCATATCTTTGTGTGCATGTCTATGTTAGTCACATCTCATACCTTTGTGTGTGCATGTCTATGTTAGTCATGTCTCATGTATGTGTGTGTATGTCTATGTTAGTCACATCTCCTATCTTTGTGAGTGCATGTTTATGTTAGTCATGTCTCATATCTTTGTGTGCTTGTGTTTAGTCATATCTCATATCTTAGTGTGTGTATCTGTGTTAGTCATATATCATATTTTGGTGTGTGTCAGTGTTAGTCATGCCTCATATCGTTGTGTGCATGTCAGTGATAGTCACATCTCATATCTTTGTGTGTGCATGTCTGTGTCAGTCACCTCTAGTGACTCGGGCAGATGGTGCTCGCAAACCTGGGAGGGCCGACCATCTAAGGGCAGAATCCCCCTACAGAAAAGACAATCTGCTGCCTTGCAGGAAGATTGGGGACAATCAAAGGCTAAGGAAAGCAAACCTGAATAAAATGCTGGCTGAAATCGGATGCACTGGCGCAGAACACAGTGCAACGTTTTAACGGGTATTCAATCAGAGTGGATCTAACAGACTCTAATTATGATGTTCTGTCTGTGGGGTCGATCAATTCACTTAAACAGACAGCTGTCTTCATGTGAGATTCTGGAATCCTACTCTGAGTCTTGAGTCATGATCGCAGAGAGAGAGAGAGAGAGAGACCATAGTTCCATCAACCATAGTCCATTGTTTCGAATTCTATACATCTTTGTTTGACGCAGTCTTCTTTTGCCTTTTTGCACATTTTGCGTATTTCATTATTAATTTCCTTGTATCTGGCAGTGTTCTTCGCTTGGTTTCTTTCTTTCATTTTTTTAAGATGTCAGTTATCCATTTTTGTTTTTTGTTATGTTCCTTTTTGGGTAAGTTGTCACAAGAATCTTGTATGCTGTTTTTTATGCATTGCTGTTTGGTTGTGACTTTTTCTTCAGGATTTTCTCTTCTGTACAGAAAGACATCATTACGTGTGAAAATATACAACCGGGTGAAGCCTTCTCATGAAGAAGAAAAGAAACACTACAAGTAGGAGATGCCGGTACGAACGGAGAAAATTACAGTGGGGAGACAGTGAGAAATTACATAAAACAACACCACATGGTAAATAAACTGCAGGAGGAAGACGCTAAAGGAGGGAAAAGTCGACAGAATTCAAAACTGTAGGAGGAAGACATTTCGTGAGGATAATATTACGTGATGATGACGTTACGTGATGATGACATTACGTGATGATGACATTACGTGAGGATGACATTTGAGGTTGTGAACATTCCTAGAGAGGTGCGTTAAATGAGAAATATACACCAGAGTAGACACAATTAAGAAGATGTAACATGAGAAATTATGCAATCCATTTTTGACAATAGAAACAAGAAAAAAGAGTTCTTAAATGTTATGTAGAGCCAGTCTTAACATATGGATGCGAATCATGGACAATATGACAACAGACAAGAAAATCACTGGAGTCTGTAGAAATGTGGTTTTACAGAAGAATGTTGAGAATACCATGGACAGCTAAGAAGAGTAATGAAAACGTTCTGAGAGAGGTCAAAGCAAGAAGAGAACTAATTTCCAATATTAGGAAGAAACAATCATCATTTTTTGGCCATGTAATGAGAACAGAACAACTGGAATATATTGTAACAACTGGAAAAATTGAGGGACGAAGAGATAGAGGGAAGCAAAGAGAAAAAATATCAGACAGCTTAAGAGAATGGCTTGGCAGAAGGTCAACAACAGAAATGATAAATAGCTGCTGAGATCGAAAATTGTGGAGAGACATGATTACCTACGCCAGTAGGCACGGTACTTGATGATGATGAACATGAGAAAGATTATAGAAGATGAGACTACAACAGAAGGAAAGCACTCTAAGATGAAATTACCTAAGAAATGGGAGACAGTTACTTGTAGCAGTCATGATCACAGTGAGTAATCTCGATGCATCGACTTCTTCAATAGTCAACCTCCATAACGGAACGTGACACTGTGTTTTGCAAAACTGACAACCAATGATCATTTACCTGCTACGATAACACAGGAATGTTCTCAAAGAGGCAAGTGCGCGAGAACAATTTATTCACGCGATTATGAATAAATCTGAATACGTTAGATAAATGATAAAAGGATACATTTAAGCAGCTGGTAGACTTTGAAAAGGGGGGAGGTTTAAATAAACCCACAAAATGCGATAGTTACTTATGTTAGCTTTAAAAAAAAAAAAAGAGTCGCTATTAGACGGCATTGATGTCATATAGTTTGGTTGAATACAAAATCGTAAGTGAGACTTGATGTTGATGTAAATGATGATGGTTGTGATAGTGGTGATGATGGGGTGGTAGTGGTGATGATGGGATGATAGTGATGATGATGGGATGATAGTGATGATGATGAGGTGATAGAGGTGATGATGGGGTGATAGTGATGATGATGGGGTGATCGTGATGATGATGGGATGATAGTGATGATGATGTGGCGATAGTGGTGATGATGGGGTGATAGTGATGATGATGGGGTGATAGTGATGATGATGTGGTGATAGTGATGATGATGGGGTGATAGTGATGATGATGGGGTGATAGTGATGATGATGTGGTGATAGTGATGATGATGGGATGATAGTGATGATGATGGTATGATAGTGATGATGATGGTATGATAGTGATAATGATGGTATGATAGTGATGACGATGGAATAATAGTTATGATGATGGTATGATAGTGATGATGACGGGATGATAGTGATGATGATGGTGTGATAGTGATGATGATGTGGTGATAGTGATGATGATGATGGGGTGATAGTGATGATGATGGTGTGATAGTGATGATGATGGGGTGATAGTGATGATGATGGTATGATAGTGATGATGATGCTATGATAGTGATGATGATGGGATGATAGTGATGATGATGGTAGTGATGATGATGGGGTGATAGTGATGATGATGGGGTGATAGTGATGATGATGGGGTGATAGTGCTGACGATGTGGTGATAGTACTGACGATGTGGTGATAGTGCTGACGATGGGGTGATAGTGCTGACGATGGGGTGATAGTGATGATGATGGGATGATAGTGATGATGATGGTAAGATAGTGATGACGATGGGGTGATAGTGCTGACGATGGGGTGATAGTGCTGACGATGGGGTGATAGTGATGCCGATGGGGTGATAGTGCTGACGATGTGGTGATAGTACTGACGATGTGGTGATAGTGCTGACGATGGGTTGATAGTGCTGACGATGGGGTGATAGTGCTGACGATGGGGTGATAGTGCTGACGATGGGGTGATAGTGCTGACGATGGGGTGATAGTGCTGACGATGGGGTGATAGTGATGATGATGAAGGTTAAAAGGATGATTGTGTTGACGGTTATGGAGATTAAAAGGATGATTGTGTTGACGGTGATGGAGATTAAAAGGATGATTATGTTGACGGTGATGGAGATTAAAATGATGATTATGTTGACGGTGATGGAGATTAAAAGGATGATTGTGTTGACGGTGATGGAGATTAAAAGGATGATTGTGTTGACGGTGATGGAGATTAAAAGGGTGGTTGTGGCGACGATAACGGAGCTTTAAATGGTTTTTGTGGTGGCAGTGATGAAGATTAAAATGGTGGTTGTGGTGATGATGAAGATTAAGGTCATAAGTGATTTAATGCCCTGTGATATATTTCATAACGCAGGGTTGGAAAATATACAACTGCCAGGTCACACCATTGAAACTGAGGGGGCCAGTACTCTCTCTCACTCTCATTACTTCTCCCTAACTCAGTGAGACACGTACCCATTCCTTTATCGGTTATATCCACTGGAGAGAACCAAGCTGCGTTTGAACCATCGTTTAAGTAATCGTTAAGCCCGGACATTAGCACTACATACTGGCGCTGTCGCGAAAGCTCAGTGGTTAGTGAACTGGACTACAGATGGACAAAAGGTAGGGTTCGATCCACCAAGCCTTTAATGGGTACCGGGTTTTTTTCTGGTAACATAAAGCGGAACTATCATCAATAGCCAGCAAAATTGGGCTTGAGGTCAATCATGAAAAGACTAAAGTCATGAAAAGTTTAATTCCAACAAGTGACAAAATATATATGGAAAACAAACCAGTAGAAGAGATCGATCACTTTATCTATCTTGGAAGTCACATTGATCGAGATGGGGATACGAGCAAAGAAATTAGAATCAGAATAGCTAAAGCAGCAATGTCTTTCAGAAGCCTTGAAAAGTTGTGGAAATCAAAACTCATCAGCACAAACATAAAACTTAGACTATTCAAATCAAATGTACTATCAACCCTTACGAATGCGTGTGAAAGCTGGAAAACAACAAGAGATATAGAAACAAAGTTGAACGCGTTCGAAAATAAATGTCTAAGGAAAATACTTGGTATAGCATGGAACGAATTCAAAACAAACGAGGAAATTAGAGAAATCGCCAATCAACCACTAATATCTTCAGTAATAAAGAAAAGACGATGGTCATACGTTGGACATGTGATGAGGAGAGATAATAATCGAATAGCAAAGCAAGCCCTCATATGGGAAACAACAGGTAAAAGAAAAAGAGGAAGACACAGGGAGACACTGAGAAGAACATTGATGAGAGAGGCAAGAGCAGCAGGAATCGGCTCCCTCAATGAGATAGAACTGCTTGCACAGAACAGAGACAGATGGCGAGATTTGATAAAATATCTTTAAAAGAAAACTGCTAGAACAAAAAATTCATATAGGAGAAGGTGTATCTTGGTCTACGCCCTATGGGCCGGTTACGGCTCGAAAGGTCAATAGATAGAAAGCGGCACGGGCGTAATACCGACCACATTACCTCAAAAATCATGTGCCGAAGGTGTGTAAAATTGTTGGTCGCTAACATCATATTCCCTATACGCCACTTGGCGTGACGGGGCACTTTACTTTACTTTTTTCTTACTGGCGCTGTCAATGATTATTATTTTGATATGTAGATGAGAACAGTGAGATTGACGAAGGCGATGATTGTGGTGATGATGCTAGTGGTATGATGACGATGATGAGGATGTCGATAAAATTATGATGATGATTATTTTGATGTTTATGATTATTCTGATGGTGATGATCGATGATGATGATGATAATAATGGTCAACATTACTGGCGTTGGAATTGATTGATTGATGCTGTTGGCAATGATGGTGGTGGCTGCGATGTCAAGATGATAACAATGATCGCAATGATGGTGGTGGCTGTGATGTCAAGATGATAACAATGATCGCAATGATGGTGGTGGCTGCGATGTCAAGATGATAACAATGATCGCAATGATGGTGGTGGCTGCGATGTCAAGATGATAACAATGATCGCAATGATGGTGGTGGCTGCGATGTCAAGATGATAACAATGATCGCAATGATGGTGGTGGCTGCGATGTCAAGATGATAACAATGATCGCAATGATGGTGGTGGCTGTGATGTCAAGATGATAACAATGATCGCAATGATGGTGGTGGCTGCGATGTCAAGATGATAACAATGATCGCAATGATGGTGGTGGCTGTGATGTCAAGATGATAACAATGATCGCAATGATGGTGGTGGCTGCGATGTCGAGATGATAACAATGATCGCAATGATGGTGGTGGCTGCGATGTCGAGATGATAACAATGAACGCAATGATGGTGGCGGCTGCGATGTCGAGATGATAACAATGATCGCAATGATAGTGGTGGCTGTGATGTCGAGATGATAACAATGAGCGCAATGATGGTGGTGGCTGTGATGTCGAGATGATAACAATGATCGCAATGATGGTGGTGGCTGCGGTGTCAAGATGATAACAATGATCGCAATGATGGTGGTGGCTGCGGTGTCAAGATGATAACAATGATCGCAATGATGGTGGTGGCTGTGAAGTCAAGATGATAACAATGATCGCAATGATGGTGGTGGCTGTGAAGTCAAGATGATAACAATGATCGCAATGATGGTGGTGGCTACGATGTCAAGATGATAACAATGATCGCAATGATGGTGGTGGCTGCGATGTCAAGATGATAACAATGATCGCAATGATGGTGGTGGCTGTGATGTCAAGATGATAACAATGATCGCAATGATGGTGGTGGCTGCGATGTCAAGATGATAACAATGATCGCAATGATGGTGGTGGCTGCGATGTCAAGACGATAACAATGATCGCAATGATGGTGGTGGCTGCGATGTCAAGATGATAACAATGATCGCAATGATGGTGGTGGCTGCGATGTCAAGATGATAACAATCATCGCAATGATGGTGGTGGCTGCGATGTCAAGATGATAACAATCATCGCAATGATGGTGGTGGCTGCGATGTCAAGATGATAACAATCATCGCAATGATGGTGGTGGCTGCGATGTCAAGATGATAACAATCATCGCAATGATGGTGGTGGCTGCGATGTCAAGATGATAACAATGATCGCAATGATGGTGGTGGCTGCGATGTCAAGATGATAATGTTGATCGCAATGATGGTGGTGGCTGCGATGTCAAGATGATAACAATGATCGCAATGATGGTGGTGGCTGCGATGTCAAGATGATAACAATGATCGCAATGATGGTGGTGGCTGCGATGTCAAGATGATAACAATGATCGCAATGATGGTGGTGGCTGCGATGTCAAGATGATAACAATGATCGCAATGATGGTGGTGGCTGCGATGTCAAGATGATAACAATGATCGCAATGATGGTGGTGGCTGTGATGTCAAGATGATAACAATGATCGCAATGATGGTGGTGGCTGTGATGTCAAGATGATAACAATGAGTGCAATGATGGTGGTGGCTGCGATGTCAAGATGATAACAATGATCGCAATGATGGTGGTGGCTGCGATGTCAAGATGATAACAATGATCGCAATGATGGTGGTGGCTGTGATGTCAAGATGATAACAATGATCGCAATGATGGTGGTGGCTGTGATGTCAAGATGATAACAATGATCGCAATGATGGTGGTGGCTGTGATGTCAAGATGATAACAATGATCGCAATGATGGTGGTGGCTGTGATGTCAAGATGATAACAATGATCGCAATGATGGTGGTGGCTGCGATGTCAAGATGATAACAATGATCGCAATGATGGTGGTGGCTGCGATGTCAAGATGATAACAATGATCGCAATGATGGTGGTGGCTGCGATGTCAAGATGATAACAATGATCGCAATGATGGTGGTGGCTGCGATGTCAAGATGATAACAATGATCGCAATGATGGTGGTGGCTGCGATGTCAAGATGATAACAATGATCGCAATGATGGTGGTGGCTGCGATGTCAAGATGATAACAATGATCGCAATGATGGTGGTGGCTGTGATGTCAAGATGATAACAATGATCGCAATGATGGTGGTGGCTGCGATGTCGAGATGATAACAATGATCGCAATGATGGTGGTGGCTGCGATGTCGAGATGATAACAATGAACGCAATGATGGTGGTGGCTGCGATGTCGAGATGATAACAATGATCGCAATGATGGTGGTGGCTGTGATGTCGAGATGATAACAATGAGCGCAATGATGGTGGTGGCTGCGGTGTCAAGATGATAACAATGATCGCAATGATGGTGGTGGCTGTGAAGTCAAGATGATAACAATGATCGCAATGATGGTGGTGGCTGTGAAGTCAAGATGATAACAATGATCGCAATGATGGTGGTGGCTGCGATGTCAAGATGATAACAATGATCGCAATGATGGTGGTGGCTGCGATGTCAAGATGATAACAATGATCGCAATGATGGTGGTGGCTGTGATGTCAAGATGATAACAATGATCGCAATGATGGTGGTGGCTGCGATGTCAAGATGATAACAATGATCGCAATGATGGTGGTGGCTGCGATGTCAAGATGATAACAATGATCGCAATGATGGTGGTGGCTGCGATGTCAAGATGATAACAATGATCGCAATGATGGTGGTGGCTGCGATGTCAAGATGATAACAATGATCGCAATGATGGTGGTGGCTGCGATGTCAAGATGATAACAATCATCGCAATGATGGTGGTGGCTGCGATGTCAAGATGATAACAATCATCGCAATGATGGTGGTGGCTGCGATGTCAAGATGATAACAATCATCGCAATGATGGTGGTGGCTGCGATGTCAAGATGATAACAATGATCGCAATGATGGTGGTGGCTGCGATGTCAAGATGATAACAATGATCGCAATGATGGTGGTGGCTGCGATGTCAAGATGATAACAATGATCGCAATGATGGTGGTGGCTGCGATGTCAAGATGATAACAATGATCGCAATGATGGTGGTGGCTGCGATGTCAAGATGATAACAATGATCGCAATGATGGTGGTGGCTGCGATGTCAAGATGATAACAATGATCGCAATGATGGTGGTGGCTGCGATGTCAAGATGATAACAATGATCGCAATGATGGTGGTGGCTGCGATGTCAAGA
>JAVIAB010000125.1:54455762-54468262 GCA_032433765.1 Megaustenia siamemsis | reverse complement strand
CGCATTATAATTACATTTTCTCGTGCCACTTTTACAAACTAGAACAAATTCTTTCCCTTGAAATGAATTAGAAAATATAGACCTTTAGTTAATCCTTCTATTATTTTTCATAAGATTACGTATGTGATTTCAGCAAAGAAATCAAAGGGAAAGAGAATGCGAGTGGAAAAGTAAGAGAGAGCGACGGGCAGAGAGAAAGAGAGAGAATACAACTTTCCACATTTCGTTCTTGTGTACTCATGTCAATATCTTTCTATCAAACAATAAACTTCTTCTTCTCTTTCTGCTGCTGCTACTGCTACTTCTACTGCTACTGCTGCTGCTGCTGCTACTGCTGCTACTACTGCTACTCCTTCTGCTGCTACTGCTGCTGCTACTACTGCTACTGCTACTGCTACTACTGCTACTGCTACTGCTGCTTCTGCTACTGCTACTACTACTACTGCTACTGCTACTGCTGCTACTGTTACTACTGCTACTGCTGCTTCTGCTACTGCTACTACTACTACTGCTACTGCTACTGCTGCTACTGTTACTACTGCTACTGCTGCTTCTGCTACTGCTACTACTGCTACTTCTGCTACTGCTACTGCTACTGCTGCTACTACTGCTACTGCTACTTCAATGTCCTTCTCTAAATCGTCCTCCTTTAAGGGCGTTAAGTAGGCGTATATATGGCATGTTGTTGTTTACAATAGGCTGCTGTATCTGTGTCCTTCAGTCCAACATTAACAACTTTTTCATGAAAATTTTTGGTTATCGTGTTTGCCAAGCCTCTTCTATCCCTACTCGCTGTATATGGTTGGTTAGTCTGTTGTCATGCCAGCGCATGGAGATGGGGGTTTAATCAGCTTTGGTTCACTAATCAGTAGTGAGTCGTTGGTCACTTCCAGTCCAGATACTGTTGAACGTCTCACAAAACTTGGAGATATCAAACACTTAAATAATATCCTTCATTTCATACTTGGAGATATCAAACACTGAAGCAATATCCTTCATTTCATACTTAGAGATATCAAACACTGAAGCAATATCCTTCATACTATGCTTCTCTGGTTAGTTTTCTGTTTCGTTGAATGTTGTTTATTCAGCTCTTTTAGTCTGTATTTTTTCCGTGCTGCATTCAATGTTTTTGATACAGGTTATCTCACTGGCTTGGAACCTGTTATTTCCACAATAATTATAGCACTAATGACGATATTGGAACGAAGTTTGAACTGGAGCGCATTCAATCCGTCCATTGTGTGAGAAATAAACAGAAATGTGCCTGTGGTATGTGTTTTTGTAGCGCCTAATTGTTGTAGATGTGTGGTTTTACGGAAGAATGTTGAGAATACCATGGACAGCTAAGAAGAGTAATGAAAATATTCTGAAAGAGGTCAAAGCAAAAAGAGAGCTAATTTCCAATATTAGGAATAAACAATCATCATTTTTTGGCCATGTAATGAGAACAACTGGAATATATTGTAACAACTGCAAAAAATTGAGGGACGAAAAGATAGAGGGAAGCAAAGAGAAAAGATACCAGACAGCTTAAGAGAATGGCTTGACAGAAGGTCAACAACAGAAATGATAAATAACTGTCGAGATCGAAAGTTGTGGAGAGACATTATTTCAACTTCTTTCTTCTCATGATGTGCCCGAAGATTGTTTCTTTATGTTGTTTCTTGCTGACAGTAACCAGAAAAATCGATGTAATATAAAGTATGTCTAGTTACCTGCTTTGGATGTGCAATGTATGTCATGTCATCATTTGGTGACTTAAATAACTAACAACTAAACGTCAAAACCAGTAAGCCCCAGCGAATCACCTTCACATGGTGGTACCAGAAACATTTTGCTCTTTCTAATTAAGCATTCAAGTTTCGAAGATGAAAATCAAACCCGTACTATAAGGCCACTACGAAAAAGGGTTATCGAACTGAAAGACGCAAATATTACACCTCTGGTGAAAACTGTGAATGATGCGACAAACGCTTTGTTTAGAGCAAACTTGAGGTAGAAGAAGCGAAAGAATCAGTAAAAGATTTCGCGAGCTTCTTTTCAGTTTTCGTAGTAGACGAACTTGCATTTACGCAGAACCCTGAGAACGATGTCTACCGATGCAAATCTTTAAGGTGAGCCTTGCACTTTGAGAGGCCCATATGTCGAAGATAAAAGAAGAAGTACAAACAATAACATTAAATGAACAAGAAGAAAAGTAAATATATTTTTTTACCACAAAAAAATTTAACACCAAGAAAATTAAAAGAGCAAAATTTGGCTTCTTTTTTTAATATTGTGAAAAACGTCAAGAATATTTGCAACATATAAGGTCATGAAATCAAAATCCCGAGTCTCACATCATGTCGGCTGCTTTGGTCAAGCGGCCTTTACCCCCTTTGGTCCTATTGTTAGCCCCCTACCCCACCCCCGAACATACACCAGCAATGGTAATATGTGTCGTTAAGATATTTTTTTTTTTTTTGGTGCGCGTATTAACGTTATAAAATTATGAATTATTAAACTTTAGCATGTCAGACTAGAAATAAAAATAGAATAACAAAAGCAAAGGTAGCATTTCAGAAAATTAAAAACATCCTGTGCAACAAGTCTACGTCAATAGAAGTGAGAAAGAGAGTTTATCTGCGCTTTATAGAGACAATTCTGACCCATGGAAGTGAACATAGGACAGTAGGGAATAAATAAAAAGACGACTAGGGGCCACAGAGATTGTACTTCTAAGAAGAATGTTGAGAGTTCTTGGGGGTAATGTAGACAGCGTTAGAGTTAGTCCAAGGACCAATATCATTTGGTCAGGGTTAGTCCAAGGACCAGTATCATTTGGTTAGGGTTAGTCCAAGGCCCAGTATCATTTGGTTAGTGTTAGAGTTAGTCCAAGGACCAGTATCATTTGGTTAGTGTTAGAGTTAGTCCAAGGACCAATATCATTTGGTTAGAGTTAGTCCAAGGACCAGTATCATTTGGCTAGTGTTAGAGTTAGTCCAAGGACCAGTATCATTTGGTTAGTGTTAGTCCAAGGACCAGTATCATTTGGTTAGTGTTAGAGTTAGTCCAAGACCCAGTATCATTTGGTTAGTGTTAGTCCAAGGACCAGTATCATTTGGTTAGTGTTAGAGTTAGTCCAAGGACCAATATCATTTGGTTATTGTTAGAGTTAGTCCAAGGACCAATATTTGGTTAGTGTTAGGGTTAGTCCAAGGACCAATATCATTTGGTTAGTGTTAGTCCAAGGACCAATATCATTTGGTTAGTGTTATAGTTAGTCCAATGACCAATATCATTTGGTTAAGGTTAGTCCAAGGACCAGTATCATTTGGTTAATGTTAGAGTTAGTCCAAGGACCAATATCATTTGGTTAGTGTTAGGGTTAGTCCAAGGACCAGTATCATTTGGTTAGTGTTAGAGTTAGTCCAAGGACCAATATCATTTGGTTAAGGTTAGTCCAAGGACCAGTATCATTTGGTTAGTGTTAGAGTTAGTCCAAGGACCAGTATCATTTGGTTAGTGTTAGAGTTAGTCCAAGGACCAGTATCATTTGGTTAGGACATCATTTATGCCATCATATGCCAACGATGCCACATGACCTATATCGGTGAGTCTGGGAGAAGATTAGCGGAAAGATTTTGTGAACATCTACGTGATGTCCAACAAAATACTAGTACTCCGGTGTCTTCCCACTTCAACTCCCCTGATCACAAGGGCAAAGACGACATCCGTGTCACTGGTATTGTCCTTTGTCACTCTGGCGATCGTAGCCGCTATACTTGGAAAATCGCCTTATAGTCCAGTATGGTTCGCTGACCCCGAGAGGTATAAATGTATCACACTCATACGCATAGTTTCCTTTTGGTTGCTCCTTCCCTTTTGCATAGCCTTCTCTACTACACATATTTGGTTTCTTTTGTCTACTTACTATGCCATGCTATTTATAGTTCTTCTCCTCTAGTCCCTTATGAGACACTTCGGTGTTCTCCTCTATACCTTTTTTCTGTGCTCCTTACCCCTCATTTGTTTTTATTGTACCCCACTCTCAGACATCTCACTCTTACCGCCTTTTGAACACCTGTTAGTCTACTATTCGATTCCTTCTCCTTTGTGTTTGCACACTGACCCCTGTGTGAACTCCTCTGGTTCTGTGTACATTTACGCACATTTTCGCACGTTTCTCGACGTTCACGACAGCCGCACTTGGTTACGATTTCCATTTAGTCTTGAAATGATAGTTCTATTGTTTTTTTTCTTTAACACATTTCGATTGTTTTTGTTTTGGTTGTTTCGTTATTAGTTTTGTGTGTTTTTTTTTGTTTGTTTGTTCCTGATGAAGGCCTATTGAGCCGAAACGTTGTTTAGTCTGTGTCGTCCACTTATAGCGTAAAGCTTCTTACATACCATTTTTTTATTTTTTTATTTTTCCTTTTAGTCCAAGGACCAGTATCATTTGGTTAGTGTTAGAGTTAGCCCAAGGACCAATATCATTTTGTTAGTGTTAGAGTTAGTCCAAGGACCAGTATCATTTGGTTAGTGTTAGAGTTAGTCCAAGGACCAATATCATTTGGTTAGTGTTAGTCCAAGGACCAGTATCATTTGGTTAGTGTTAGAGTTAGTCCAAGGACCAATATCATTTGATTAGTGTTAGGGTTAGTCCAAGGACCAATATCATTTGGTTAGTGTTAGTCCAAGGACCAGTATCATTTGGTTAGTGTTAGAGTTAGTCCAAGGACCAGTATCATTTGGTTAGTGTTAGAGTTAGTCCAAGGACCAGTATCATTTGGTTAGTGTTAGGGTTAGTCCAAGGACCAGTATCATTTGGTTAGGGTTAGTCCAAGGACCAGTATCATTTGGTTAGGGTTAGTCCAAGGACCAGCATCATTTGGTTAGTGTTAGAGTTAGTCCAAGGACCAGTATCATTTGGTTAGTGTTAGAGTTAGTCCAAGGACCAGTATCATTTGGTTAGTGTTAGGGTTAGTCCAAGGACCAGTATCATTTGGTTAGTGTTAGAGTTAGTCCAAGGACCAGTATCATTTGGTTAATGTTAGTCCAAGGACCAATATCATGTGGTTAGGGTTAGTCCAAGGACCAGTATCATTTGGTTAGTGTTAGAGTTAGTCCAAGGACCAGTATCATTTGGTTAGTGTTAGAGTTAGTCCAAGGACCAATATCTTTTGGTTAGGGTTAGTCCAAGGACCAGTATCATTTGGTTAGGGTTAGTCCAAGGCCCAGTATCTTTTGGTTAGTGTTAGAGTTAGTCCAAGGACCAGTATCATTTGGTTAGTGTTAGAGTTAGTCCAAGGACCAGTATCATTTGGTTAGGGTTAGTCCAATGCCCAGTATCATTTGGTTAGGGTTAGTCCAAGGCCCAGTATCATTTGATTGGGGTTAGGGTTAGTCCAAGGCCCAGTATCATTTGATTAGGGTTAGGGTTAGTCCAAGGCCCAGTATCATTTGGTTAGGGTTAGTCCAAGGCACAGTATCATTTGCAAACGAATTAAAATCCATTATTGATCAACCGCCTGTGCCAGTGTGGAATGATCCGAATTGAAACTCATCTCATTGAAGGATCCAAACAAAGAAGGGCAGCTGCAGTCTCCACCATAGCAGCTACAGCACACGCCAAAAGACATAAGGCCAAGCGGCACCGAAAGTGAACGCAGCTGAACTGTCCTTCGTCATACGATATCATAATCATTTGATTAAGCAATCGGAATATCGAAAAACGGATGAAACGCACAGCTCACGGTGTGCACAGAGTACTTTACTCAGTAGCTCCTGCAACCAGCCAAATTTGGAATATGAGGAAACTGCAAAAAGGGGCGCTTTTCAGACCAAGCCTCGATGGTTCATGCCGCAATATCTGCCATATTGACAGGTATTCAAATCTTTTAACAAAAAAAAACCAAGTTACTGTGTCCATCATTGTATCACTGTATATCGTCCGTTTTCTTTTTCCATTTTACTTATAAATTTCATCATCATTAAGCGCCGGGCCTATTATCCAATAATATTTTCTTTCTACATTGTGAAGATCGTCCTGTGAGAGGGCAAAGTCGATGTTGGAAGTTGTCGGTGCTAACGTTTCCCTTATTTATCTGTCTGGCTTTTTGATATCTCACGACTGTCACGTTTTCTTGCTTGATCGGTTTGAATGGACACGAAGTACGTGTGACCAGCGCACAGACAGGGGAGAGAGATGGCGATTGTTTGTTGCAGATATCTGTGCATCCAGTAGCACAACATATATAGGAGGTAGTTGAAACACAGAGAGAGAGAGAGAGAGAGAGAGAGAGATAGAGAGAGAGAGAAAGAGAGAAGTGAGAAAGAGGGAGGCTTCGAAATGAAGAAACGTAAATGGAGAAAACTAGTTGCATACATATTTGAGACAAGTAGATTGTCATTGGTTAAGATGCTAGGTAGACAGACATACATGAGAGAGAGAGACAGACAGGAAAGACAGGAGAGAGAGAGACAGGCAGGCAGGAGACAGACTGACAGGAGAGATAGAGGCAGATAGACAGACAGACAGACAGACAGACAGGAGAGACAGGCAGGAGACTGCTGACAGGAGAGATAGAGGCAGATAGACAGACAGGAGAGATAAAGGCAGATAGACAGACAGAGAGACAGGCAGGATACAGCTGACAGGACATATAGAGGCAGATAGACAAACAGACTGACAGGCGAGAGAAACAGGAGAGGAACAGGAGAGGAACAGGAGAGAGAGACAGACAGGAGAGACAGGCAGGAGACAGCTGACAGGAGAGATAGAGGCAGATAGACAGACAGACAGGAGAGAGAGAGACAGGAGAAGAACAGGAGAGGAATAGGAGAGGAATAGGAGAGGAATAGGAGAGAGAGACAGACAGGAAAGACAGGAGAGAGAGACAGACAGACATGAGACAGGCTGGCAGGAGATATAAAGGCAGATAGACAGACAAACAGACAGGAGAGACAGGCAGGAGAAACAGGCAGGAGACAGCTGATAGGAGAGATAGAGGCAGATAGACAGACAGACAGACAGACAAGAGAGATAGAGGCAGATAGACAGTCAGACAGACAGGGGATAGCTGACAGGACAGATAGAGGCAGATTGACAGACAGACAGACAGAAGAGAGAGACGGGAGAGGAACAGGAGAAGAACAGGAGAGAGAGAGACAGACAGGAGACAGCTGACAGGATAGATAGAGGCAGATAGATAAACAGACAGACAGGAGAGAGAGACAGACAGGAGACAGCTGACAGGACAGATAGAGGCAGATAGATAAACAGACAGACAGGACAGAGAGACAGGAGAGAAACAGGAGAGGAATATGAGAGAGACACAGACAGGATAGATATAAGAGAGAGACAGACAGAAGAAACACGAGAGAGAGAGAGACTGACAGGAGAGATAGAGGAAGATGGAAAGACAGGCATAAGAGAGAGAGAGAGAGAGAGAGAGAGAGAGAGAGAGAGAGAGAGAGAGATGTAACGTGAGGAATTGAAAGAAAAAAAAGAGGAAGAGATAATTATTGCTTGTTATGGACGCTTTTGTAACATCTGTTAAGATGTGAAATATAAATGAGGGGGGGGGGGTGGTGAGGAGAGAAAGAGGTTAAGTGAGAAAGAAAGGCAAAAGCTGAGAGGAATGGAGGAAACATGGGAGGGAGAGACTGAGAGAGAGATGAGAGAACGATTACAAAAGGGAGGGAGAGATTGAGAGAGAGAGGAAGGAACAGATTGAAAAAGATGAGAGAACAATTAAGACAAGGCGAGAAGGAGAGATATTGAGATTGAGGGAGGAAGATAGAGATTGAGAGAGGGAGATAGAGATTGAGAGAGGGAGATAGAGATTGAGAGAGGGAGATAGAGATTGAGAGAGGGAGATAGAGATTGAGAGAGGAAGATAGAGATTGAGAGAGGGAGATAGAGATTGAGAGAGGGAGATAGAGATTGAGAGAGGGAGATAGAGATTGAGAGAGGGAGATAGAGATTGAGGGAGGAAGATAGAGATTGAGAGAGGGAGATAGAGATTGAGAGAGGGAGATAGAGATTGAGAGAGGGAGATAGAGATTGAGAGAGGGAGATAGAGATTGAGGGAGGAAGATAGAGATTGAGAGAGGGAGATAGAGATTGAGAGAGGGAGATAGAGATTGGGAGAGGGAGATAGAGATTGAGAGAGGGAGATAGAGATTGAGAGAGGGAAATAGAGATTGAGAGAGGGAGATAGAGATTGAGAGAGGGAGATAGAGATTGAGAGAGGGAGATAGAGATTGAGAGAGGAAAGGAGAGAGCTTGAGGGAGGGACAGTTTTGAGAAAGTCAGAGATTGATAGATAGATTGAGAGGCCGGGGGGGGGGGGGATTTGAGAAAGAAGACGGTGGGATTGAGATATAGGGAGGGAGAGAGGGAGAGGGAGATATAGAAAGTGCAGGAAAGATAGATTTAAAGAGAAATGGGTTTGCTAGTTCCTTAGTTAAGTGCTCTCAGTAAGAGAGATAGTGAGAGAGAGAGAGAGAGAGAGAGAGAGAGAGAGAGAAGCGATCATTCGAAGTACAGAAATAGCAGGCTCCCATCATCTTAATTCAAACTCGAACTAAGAGAGTGTAAGCTTAAATATTTGTTTCTTCTTCTCCTCCTCTTTTCTCTTTCACTGATACCTGAAAGGTGTCGTGGTTTATATCATTTGTCGTTTTTGTGCTGCTCGAATTGTCTGAATTAGTGATTTTCCTTTGTTGTTACATGTCTCTGTTACTGCATCTAACCATCTTCTTCTGGGTCTTCCTCTTGGTCTTTTTCCATGCATTCTCGAGAATAACGCCCTTGATGGTGATTGGTGAGGATTCATTCTGACCAGGTGGCCGAACCATTTAAGTTGTTGTTGTTCTATATATTCTTGGCAGGGTTTTGTTCCTACCATTTTTCTTATGGTTTCATTTGGTATTCTATCTCTTCTTGTGTTGTTTGTTACTTTTCTGAAGCATCGCATCTCACATGTATTGATCTTTCTTAAATGTGATTTAGAAAGGGTCCATGTTTAACTTTCATAGCATAAAGTTGGTATGAAAATGCTATTTATCATTTGTTGTTTAGCTGGCATAGAAATGTTTGGATGTCTTATCAATGGTGAAAGCTGGTATGTGACAGCATTTGCTTTTTATAAAGGAATACTAATGATTATTAAATTAGGTGATGTAAAATGCGGCCTCTGTTTTAGTAGTCAGTTTTCTGTTTTGCCAAACGTACCTAGAGAAACGGGCGAAAGTAGCAGCTTCACAAATGCGGGTGTCAGTTTCTATCTAAACATAGTTTGTCGTTAGTGATAGACTCCAGGTAGCTATATTGCTGCACGACATCAAGTTTCTTGACCGAGTATATTCAATAGATAGTAAGAACAGAGAGTTAGTAAGTAAGTATTGGATGCCATATTAACCTATTACAAGACATCGTCTGAGTGCTCAATGTCAAGGGAAACAAACCAGACTGCAACCAGATAAGTTATTATAACACAATTGCAGTTCTTAGGGGAGATTAATAATAGAGTTTAACTCTTGAATTCCAGACCCCACTTCAAAACGGTTCGATATTATTATGCCCCATGAACCCATACAGCTATCTCCCATGAACAGCACTTACGTGTAATTATGTCTGCAGCTTATTGTATGCTGTGACCAGTTTTAATTGCTAGTAACGAAACTGATATAAAAGTTTCAAATTGATGACACGTATTAGGTTTGTTAATTGACAGTTTCAAGTCACATGATTCTGCAGGGAGCAGGAAACATAACTCTGCATGTTACGGCGTTTTGTGACTGTTGACAACCAGTTGGGTTTTAAGAGTTAAGTTAAGGATTTCCTGGAATCCATGAAAGCCTATGTCTGTAGTTGTCCGCGGTGTGTGGCCAACAAGCGCCACCGTTGGTTGAGCTTTAGTTCTTTGTCTTTTTCTTGGAGAAACGCGATGTGTTTAACCTCAGACTTTATATTCTCGATTACATTTGACCACAACTGCCAGAAATGAATTGTAGTCTAAACTATATTCTCCAATAATTGTAATATTTTTTGGATTGGCCAGATGCAAATCTTTTTCCTGAGCTGGTTTGGCTTAAGGACAGTTTTCAAACCCTGATAACTGGTCTATCTATCCAACTGGATAACCTTGACATCTAAGTTCCGTGTTACCAGACCTTTGACCTTGCATTATTTGTTTTAATGCGGATTGATCTACGGGAGAATCAGTTTTAAATTATTCATTAAATGGACAATGAAATCGTGATTTCGATCACTCCTATACAACTCAATGATCGCTTCTTTATTTAATTAGTTCTAATTTATTGTACACAATTTTTCAAAGTGGTTTAATGAAAATGTTTCAACATCACTCAGCTCATCTTATTAGTTTATATTCCAATCAGTTTTAACCGCCTGTAAAGAAACAAAGAAAAACCACTCCTACGTTAGAAAGACGTCTATAAATGTGGTATTGATTATTTGAAATAAACATACCAAAATACAGAGAGCCACTAAAGACAAATTCTATTGATGGCAGACAATAAACAATGGCTTGAAAACAGGCGAACTCTTTTATTACGGAGGGTTTTTATCGATGCAACGGAAGAGATTTCAGGGACAAAATTGACATGGGTTAAATTTCAATCTGCATGTTTATGTTTATGTTTATATAAAACATAACATCTTACATATGAATGTTTAGATAATTGAACAAAGAATTATATTTCCTGAATACCAAGATGATAGAAGACATGTAAACAGAATACGAATTGATGAATGTTTACTCAGATGAAATTAAAAATGACGCACTCTGCAGCTAAACGTAAGCGATCGAAATGGGCGTGACGAACAGTGCGTTGAGATGTAGTAAAAGAGGATACTTAGATAAGCAACCTACTCTAGAAGTGCTCTAAAATAGATACAGCAGTTTTTGACAAGATTTTCTCACTTACGCAATATCATTTCTCTTTAATTGCCGGCAGAATAGTGACACTGTGACCTTCCAGGCATGTCGTAAGAGGCGACTAAGGAGGTTGATCGATGGTTTGACAAGCTGTCATTGTAAAAAGTATTGTTATGGAAACAGAGCAATAGATTTTAGAAGCAGTGATCTCTGCAATATGTGCCACTTTGGCACGCAAGGTTTCTGTTTTTGAGATTGTGGTTCTGCCCTATGTGCCGTCTTCGGCTCGATAGGACAATAGATAGATAGATAGAATACAACTACCCAGTTCTAACCACACATTTTAAAAAACTTTGCAATTAGAAAATTACTTGTTCTTAAGATTGTGTCGTACAATTTATATTTGAGTGATATCTTTTACATTTTACTATGGATGACTCGATTTACTCATTTAACTTTGTGGACACGTTTATAAAATGTGTCATTGTTGTTATTGCTATTTTCGGTATTGCCGGCAATTCTACGAACATCATAGTTCTAAGTAAACATGGTTTCGGCGAATCTATCAATATTGTCCTCTTATCTCTGTCCGTCTCTGACTTAATCTACTGTGTCCTTCTGTCAGTCACACGCCTGAAATGTTTTTTCCACAACTTTGACGAGTTCCTGGCAATGACAATACATACTTTTACGACGATTACATTGTTCATGCCAGTTAAGGTATTTCTTGGAACTAGCTTCATGTGCGTAGCAATAATAGCAGTTGAAAGATTTGTAGCTGTTTTCTTTCCTTTCCACGTTTCCAACATTTTCAACAAAAACACAATAACAGTTTTCGTTGTTGTCGCATACATTATGAGTCTTATCACCATCGCGCCTTCTTTCTTTGTTTGGGATTACGAACTTTTGCCCAATTCGCATTTGAACCAAACAGTTGCTACGGTAACGTATACAAACTTTTATATTAACAATAATAAATTTCTAGACTTTTACGTATTCGTTGGATTAACGAACATATTCTGCTCAATAAGTATGCTGACCGTTCTAGTCTGTTGCGTGGCGATTATAATTAAACTTTATCAAGCCTCAGTCAAAAGACAACAAATGACGTCAAAGTCTACTGGGTATGACGTAAGAGTTGTTAAAATGCTAGTCACAGTGTGTGTGATTTATCACTGCGTTCAATTTCCCATGATTATCATGTATTCTTATTTCATGCCAAATTTTAAGTTTCATTCCATGAAATACCAGTTTATCTACGATATTTGCGACTTACTGTGCATCATCAATGCGTGTGTTAACTTCATTGTTTACGTTACCATGTCAGCGAAGTTTGCAAACACTTACAAATCAATCTTTCTGTGTCAGTGCTCTGACAAGTAACAGCTCTTTGAAAGTAAAACAAATAGGTCCATGTAAATGAAGCATCATCAGGTCGCATGTTCTTTGCGGAACATTGCAATCACCACAGCCCATCTGAAAATTGTCCGCGGCAGGAGTGGATGCAACGTTTGGGTGGCTCTAAAGTGAGCGCTTTAACATGGGTATACTGTCTCGGGTACGCTGGTGTACACGGCAGTGAAATAGTCGATAATTTTACTGGCTACG